>JAJHUR010105552.1:0-10106 GCA_027495735.1 Lutjanus campechanus
CTTTTTTTTCCGCACCTCCATACTTTCGTATACTTTGGTGGTGTCTCAGCACACTGAACTACCTGCTTTGTCAAAGACACTACACTCAACTTCACCACCACCTAGGCCAATCACATGTTACATTAAACTGAAGGCTTGTGGTGATTGGCTGCTCGTAAAACCATACAACAAATACTCACTTTTTCTAGATCTGGGTACAGAAAGGATTGAGTGCAGAAATTGCAACTTTTTACTTTTACGCTCTACAATTTAAGACAAATATCTGTACTTCCTACTACTAAAAATAGACGTCTTACTTTAGGTTTAAAGCAATTGAGAGGAATTAGCGATTATTTTTATAAGGTGTTATTGTAGGCTGCCTTCCCAATATCAAGACCAATTTCAGCCTAAAATTGATGGAACAATAACATACAAAAGATCATTCCTTGGTGCATCATCACTGTGTATCACACACGACAGACGTAGCAGACCGAAAACAACACAACAAGACAAGATAGACATAACAAAATTAGACATAAAAGACATAACAAGACAAAAAAATTTAACCACAAAATGTAAAAGACATAACATAATGAAAATAACATAATATGATGAAAAAGACATAAAGTCGTAACAAGACATATAAGACATAAGATGTAAAAGACATGAAAGATAAAGACATATCCTTCTGAAGGTGACTTTTTACTTTAATACTTTGAGTACATTACAGAGCCTGTACTTTTTCACTTTTACTTGAGTAAAGAAGTTTAATCAGTACTTCTATTTTTACACAAATATCTGTACTTCTACTTGACTAAAGAACATTTGTACTTTTGCTCCTCTGTCGATACCTTAAAGGTGTTGATTACCGATATCCAGCCCTGGGTTACAGACCTCATGAGAGGGATTCAGGCTACTGTACTGGATAATTTCAGGGAATAAGGGAGAAATAGTTAGCAGGTGTTGAGCGCTGTAATTAAGATAAATTCATTCCTATTCCCTCCGAGGCAACAAACGTCTGTCCCATTTACTGTATAATTGTAAAGAAAAGCTAATGAAGCACAGTGCCAGATGTTGTGGTTTTATCTGTGACAACCCAAACAAAAGCCTCCAGTATAAAAACACACAAAACACAGACTATTATATTACAACAGTTTACAAATACCGTCATAAACCACTGACCCTTTCTGCATCCTCACATATCCTAAGACCCATTAGAGAACTTCTTTAAAACATGTTCTGATATTTACATCACAGCTGTATAATAGCAAACATTTGCTAATGATGGAGAATCCATATTCAGCAGCCAGTGTCATAAACAACTGGAGCTCCTTTTACAGCCCCTTCGTCTCAAATCCCTTTCAAGTGCTTATCTGAATATTCATTGGTGAACCTTTCCACTTGAAGTTGTTCTAGAAATCCCCTTCTTAAGGAGCACAGTCATACTCGCGCCGTTAAATAACTGCATGAAAGTGTAATCAACTGCACCTTTGAATGTTAATGTTAAGGATGGGAGACATTTGAAAACAGCTCTGATATTCATGATGGGATACAGCGCTCCTCCTAACGGCTCATTCTTATGCTCCAAACACAAGGCCTTGTTTATTAAAAGCTGCCGAGGATCCAAACTCAGCTTGTTGTCATTACATAAAGCTTTTTGCCATAATTTATCTTTGAGCGTGGTGCCGTGAAGTCAAAACAATGTGATATGCATGGCCAACCAGTCCTGTCAAATCTATTTCTATCCTTCCATTGTCTGTTTCATTCCAGCTACTTTACTGGTGAAGGTGTAGACCAGTCAGCCAACCACAGAGCCTGTCAAACTGTCAGTACTTATGAAAGCTATTCACAGCAATCAAATGTCAAGCTACCAGTCGGATAGCAGAGGGGGAGAAGAGAACAGAAAAGAAAAGGTAATTACAGTGCTGAGCATTACATTACAAAAAGTTTTCAAGTTTCATTATGTCAAAAGCAAACCTTTTTTTAGCTTTGTTGCTATTTTGTGCAACAAAATGTGCTAAATAACATCTAAACTCATATTAACAGCAGAATCTACTGTACAACAGCTCAGAGCTCAGGAATTTCTCATAGTTTTGAATCAGTTGTCAATTTTTCACAAAACAGAGGTGCAGAGAGCACCAGACTATCCCACGAGTATAGACGACAGTTGAAATTTACAGTGAATTTATGTAAACTCCTGAAAAGTAAAAGCTGAGAACCAAAGTCAATGTGTGACATGTGAGAGAGTATACAGCAGTCAGAGAATATATAGTAGTCATAGTCAGAGAGTTTATAGTATTTGACTGCATATAAATAATATGCTAATAATAAAGATGGAAAGCCAGACAATTTTAGGTATTGTATATCATTTAGGCGTGTCAGGTACAAAAACACAAAAGCCTGCTGTACTTATTGCTCATGCTCATATAGCAGCAAATTCTAATTATATGCATTTCATACACATACATTTCTAAAATAACACAAAATAACAGTTACATGGAAATATCCCAGAGGGCGACATTAACCATGACCCATGGCTACAAAAAGTTACTCTGTGGACATTTAGGTCTCTATGAAAACAGCAAACAGTGCTCGTCACTGGCTGCCTACCCATATTGAGGCTACTTAAGTATGGGTTTACTAAGCCTACCCAAACAGCTTATGTGATCCTTACAGAAGAACCAGAAACACAAAAGGCTGACTATGAAAAAACAAAATGGCAACAAAAATTTAGGAGTAAATAGAAATAAGAGTGGCTAGACAAGTAACAAGATCACAGATAAGGAAGACTGCTGGGTTAAATTGCCTTTTCTGTATTGTTTTTACACAAGTTTACATTTGGGCGACCAAAAATGTACTTTGGCTATCAAATTTACAGTGGCCCCTGGCACCAGTGTTTATAAGATTAGCATCTATTCTTGTATTGATGCCCATTATTATGAAAACAGCAACCTTAATTATTATATTAATTGTGTTCGAAGGGAGGGTGTAACAGCATGAATGATGTGTTTATTATTTGAATGCATTATATATGTCAGCTACTACCTCCAGAAGTGGGAGAAGTATTCAGATCCCTCATTTGTTAAAAATACTTCTCTACAGGTAAAGTACCAATCAAAAACTTCTGCATTCAAGCACTCATTATGAAGAAAGACAAATCGTTGAGTAGTTTAATCTATAAAAATGCATATACGTGATGTTAATTGTAATGGAATCACAGAATTGTGTTTTTTGTTAATAAAGAATGGTGGTGATTGCTATCCCTGCTCCTGTGGTGCACTACTGTGGAAATTTATCAAGCTTTAAAGACCTCTGTGATTTTGTGGTGGTGCCCACTTTCCTCCTACAATTCACAATGATGTTTTGAAATTTAGAACATGCACAGCAGCAGTGAGGATTTTGGAAGAGCTAGTGGGTGAAAAAATAAGGGAATGCATGTTTAAGCTATGATATACTAAGTGAGTACTGCAAATGTAAAAGGCCTGAAAAGGGGAGTAATGAGTAAGAATGATGCACGGACACAAACTTTCCTCAGGCCATGGGTGTAATGACTGATTTCGAAACAATAACATACATCAGTACGGTATCACAATATATACCATTGTCGTACTGCATACAACTCAAAACATTAGTAGCCCGGATGAAATATTACCACAGAAAATGCAAGGTAAATAAAGCACTATAAACCTCAGTAACAACTTGAGTTAAATGTAATAACACACAAAACACACCAAACTTACCCAAATGATACACTGTAGCTTTAAACCATGCTGTAAAAGCACATTCAGTAATCCGGCATTTAAGTACATACACAACAGGCTAACATTACACACACAGGCTCATTTTCCCGTGGCTACGGACCACCATATGATCAACAGCGCACTGCAGCTAGCATCGCCACCGGTTAGCTCATGTGGCTACTCCGTCGACAGGTAATTAGCCTAATTAGCCTACTTCACAATGCACGGACATACTGCGAAACAAATACTCTCCTGAGCATGTCGACACATTCAACTAACACTCAAGTAAACAACAACTCTTTTTATGAGCAACACAAACCTGAACAGGGGAGTAATGAATGAATGACGCACGGACACAAACTTTCCTCAGGCCATGGGTGTAAAGACTGAGAGGAGCACCTGAAGTGCACCGCAAGGTAGCTCAACAGCATTACGCTCTCCCTGCTGTCTCCCTCTGGTAACTACAACTACTGATAATACTGCTGGAGTTAGAATGGCATTTTGAACATAAGGCATAAAGAAACACAAAAATACTGTACTAAAACTGTCACAACAGGAAGTAAATATTTTTAAACTTTAACTATGATATAAATGGAGATGCTTATACTATTTCAGAATATGAACAATACCCCATATGAGACCAATGATGTTCATCTATTGCTGATTATTCAATCCATCACACAAACATATTCAAAAGCGTGGTCCCAATAATAATTTGTTTCTTCCACTTTTTGGAGGTCTGACTCTGCGTCTTTATGCTTGATGTGTTTTAACACTCTGCTTAGTGTGAATTTCTGAGATAAACACGTAATGCAAGAATGGACATTTTGTTAAATATACATGTGTATGTTAATTAATAAATGATTGGACATGCATAAATAACCCATTTTACCCAGAGCAGCTCACACATTTGCATCGCTGGCTGAGACTAATAAAAGGCGTCTTGCTGAGATACCCATGTCTCACTTCATTCAGCTGCCTTCTGTGTGGAGCCTTCAGCGGGAAGTGACTCATTCCCTCCTGCTCTTGTGTCGATGGTGAAGAGATGAGCCACATGACCCCAGTGCATGATTAATTAGTGATCATTATCCCATCTCCGCTCTCCTCGGTGGGTGCTGCGCTTTTGTCCTCGCCTTTATTAGCATAGCTAGCCGCCTTTTGACGTGATTCTGGAACACAGGAATGCGGGAGTCGTCGCAGAGGTCTGGCAGAGGTTTGTCCGATATTCTGATCGCATGCTTCGGGGGTTATTCTAACGTTGCTTTCTTCTCTGTGAGACGGAAAGGAAGGAAGGAAATGTTCAGTGGGTGACAGGGTGTCATTAGACCCCTTTCGGAGGGGCTCAAGCACCTGTGTTATTGTGTCTCAGTTAAAAACTTGCTTATTCATCGAAGAACTCACCTAAATAAAGTTTGAACAATGAACATTCATTCAGTTTTCATAGGCCAGCCGTGTATTTCTGACTTGCATGGACATGCTGAAAAAAATCTGGCTTCATTAAATACCTAGACTTGCTAATGAATGTTTTCAGCAGCAGACTTGTGATGAGTCAGTGGAGCCACTGGATACATGTGTAATCAGTTATGAAGAGAAGGCAACCTGGGCCCTGTCCTCTGTGCTGATTACGACTATAATCCAGGCTGATGATCATTTTAGCCAGGTCAAATGATGTCATTATTAGGTTGTTATTTCACTCAGTTTGCTCATTTGAATCTACGACTAATACTGTATGACATGGCCTGAGATTACAGTGCGCTCTTATTTTGAAATTCAAGAGGAAAATTGAAACCACATTTAAATGATTGGCTGACCTTCTACAATGCTTTCTACAACAGAGCCTTGCTGTCAGCTGAGCAGGAGTTCATTTAAAACTATTAAAAGCATCATCTAAAAACACATCTGCACCCCTGCCAAAAACTGTAATGAAATGGGAGATTAAAGAGACTCTGAGCATGGCATCAAATGAAATGTGCAGGACTAATTATGACTTCATCCATAGTGCGTGATGCATCTTTTTTAATAGCTTAGATAGAAAAATATATTTTGTGTGTTTGCGAGATTTGCATGTTAAATTGTATGAGAAATGTTTGGAGAATATCCAGAGACTATGATGCAGTGTAAGTGATTTAAATAGAATCGAGATTATGTTGTTCCCTTTTCGATTTATTGCTTTTTTTTATTAACAATTTTTAATAGCAAAACATGGTATTGACCACAAAAATAAAGCAAACACTCATTCATACAATTTGTTTATGTTTTCTCAAGACAGGGTCTAATAAAGTTCCTGGGGGCGTCAAATTCATCAGGTCTGTCATCGTTATGGAGAACTAGAGCGGTCTGTTCTATTGATAGCAAATTCATAAAATTCTAACACCGGTTCATTAAAATAATCTGCTTGGCTGATAAAGAGGCCAGTGCTATATTACTATGTATAATTTTTGGCTGCATAATGTCCATTTTCATACCTAGTATACAAGTAAAGGGGCAAGGTTTGATACCTGTATGAAGAAAACACATATCCGGTAATATCCAACTAAAATTGTTTAACTGGGGGACAGTACCTTAAAAAAATGCATTAGTGTACCCTCTTACTTTACAACTGTGCCAGCACAATTTGGATGAGTTATGATCAATTTTCTTCAGCGTGCATGGCTCTGTGTATTATCTTTAGTTATCTTTAGTATTATTTTTAAGTGCTGCATCCCATTGTTTTGTACCCACGTCTCATTCCCATTGTAGTTTAGTATGGAAGTTATTTTTTGTCAGGGGGCAACTGAGCACAATAATCTATACATTGCTGAGACTGAACCTCTACTTCCTGCAGCTCCCATTGGTTTGTCTTCCCTTATGTCCTCTGTCTATGCCTTTTGAAATGACTTCATAAGAGATTTTATTTGCAGGTAAGAGAGAAATTCTGAGTCTTTCAGCCCAATGGACCATAGTAGTCATAGTAGATATTAAAGTAAAAGCCAAACCTTTCTGTCACATTTTCACTTTCTCACAAGAGAATTGTAACAATGGGTTGTCCATTCTGGGACTGACTTTGGGATTATACCATGAAGTTAGTGGAGATAAATCTTTGTTATGTTCTTCCACGCTTTGCTTCTGAAGCCATTGGCAACTGCCAACCTCTGGGGTAACTTGAATTATATGCTGTGCAGTCCTGGTGGATATCTGGTAGCCCTATCCCTCCGCTATTTTGCAGGTTTATTATTTTTTTTTATGACTGATCACAGGTTTTTTTGTCCTTCCATAAGAAGTCGGTGAATAATTAAATTATATCCTTAAACCAACAGGGAACTTCAGCGGTATGGATGACTTAAGAAAAGTCAGCCTTGGTAAATCTCCATTTTTATAATCTCAGATCTGCCCCAGGGGGTTAAAGGCAACACTTTCCATCTTTTAATGTCTTTCCTATAGTCTTAAGAAAATTTGGTGCTTTTAACTAAATTATTTTTTCAAACAGGGGATTTAATTCTAATTTAATTTAAGTATTTCATGTCTTTTGGCTTCCACTGAAAGAGGGCAGTGCCCCAATGTGATTAATGAGTAAGATGATTAAGTGGGATTGCTTCACTCTTACCGTAATTTACTTTGTAAGCTGAAAACTGTCCAAATGTATCAATAAACTTTATTACATGAGAGAGGGAATTGTTTGGGATTGGCAAATGTTAATGTCATCTGCAAATGGGCTGGCTTTGAATTCATAGTCGTCAACACTAACACCACTTGCATCCTTTTGAGCCTGTGTGGCACACGCAAGGGATTCAAGGGCAAGGATAAAAATAATTGTTAATGCCAGGCAACCTTGGCGTGTAGACCGATAAGAGCAGAATGGATCACACTTTGTACCATTTGTTTTAACTGTCGCTACCAGTTCATGATAAAGTACCTTTACTCATTTCATAAAAAACGGGCTGATCCGCATTTTGGAAATGCGTAAAAACAAGCAGTTCCACTCTATGGTTTTCACAAGCTTTCTCAGCCTCCAGCAATACTGCTATCACTGGATGCTGACAGCCCCCCCACCTTCGTCATGCCATGCAGTAGTCTCCTCATATTGTTTGAAACTCAGTGACCTTTTATATAGCCTGCTTTATCAAAACATGGCTTGGATCATGATTTGTGGCATGGATTGTTTAATTATGATATCATTAAACAGTGATGGTGTAAGAGTGCCCGTACCCTTTATTTTTTTTCCTCCACTTTATTAGTATTCCAAATTGGAAAAGACACATTATGAACATGAGTACAAGAAAATAAGGCCCCTTCATATTACTGGATTAGAAGTAGCTTGTTGTTTGAATAAAACCAATGTCCTGCCCAATGTTCTAATATAGCTGTCCTTAATAACAGACACTACAAAAGAATGGGTCTTATTAGCCTCCAAATAAAATGATGATCTTAATGGTCAAATAATGCAAACAGATTTTTTTTATCTCTGCTGTAAGTGTTCACATTGATGAACATGAACAGACATTTCTGCATGGCTGCGTAAATACCGTGAGTGAAGGAACTCTCTCATTTGAAATGACTTATTTATACTCTTTTTCATATTTATGAATGAGGTTGTTAAAGGGCCAGCTTTGGCCCACAGGCCACCAAATGAACAGGCCTGATGTACACTTGTGAGTTTATTGGTGGGGTAACTTCAAATCTCAGATTGCAGAATTTTGAAAAGCAGAGGGTGAGGCAGTTTTAGAAGGGATGATGAATGAGCCAATAATTCTAAGTGAATTTGCAACTCATAATTAAAGGCAGCAGAATAAAATATTCTAATCAATTTAGAGCATGACACGTCTATGGACTCTGTAGCTGTCGCATGTGACGTCTCACCTTAAGACATCCATACGGTGTGCAGCTGGCCTTTGATGTGCTGCAGCTTACATAAAAATGTGTCTCTGAGATCATTAGAATATGCTTGTGTCTTGCTGCCGATTGGGCAGCAAGACACAACAAACTTTGCACATGAAAATGACTTACTGCGGCTGAAAAGATTACTTCCTTTTAACCCGATAATCATTACAGAATTGCCTTTTTTTTTGCAGTTCACTGAAATGATGTCCAAGGCAGCCAATTTATATTTGGAAGGGGTGAGTATGTTGTTTAGTTTTGCCCTGCGAGCGGTTCACGTCAGTCCCACCAAGGGGTGTTAGTGGTTGCTACAAACAGTCCAACTGGTGTTTTTCACAACGATCAAAAAAATATGCAGATTCAAGAGTTGTTTATCTCTAAGTCATGCAGCTGCATCTATCTTATCCGAGTGTTTTGCCATTTTCTTGTAACTATTTTTCACATATTTATGTATAGTAGACAGCAAGCTATGTAGGGACATGGGATCCCTGGTCTTTATCCCCCCATTAAGCTCTGATTATTTGATTGTTTCTCCTGCTGTTGGAAAGATCTGGAATCAGTCTAATGTAGCATTAGCGAGCTGTCTGTATTTTGCAACAAGTGGCTGATAAGTTTGTGATATGATTTACCAACCAAGCTAAAATCATGGTGTTGCACATCCTCATACAGTAGATGTGTCACATGCACAGCACAGGTATTTGTAATTATGATATAATTGCATGTATATGAATAAATACACCTGAGGCTCTAACTGCAGTGTCACTATTCATCCTTCAGTGACATTTGTACACACGCCACTTCTTTAACAACTTCGCTCTTCTTACTCAGGGAGAAGATGAGCTGCGTCTGTGATTTTGGAGTGCTCTCAGTCCGAGGAGGCATGCTGAGTAACAGCCTCAGTGAGTCGTAAGAGCTGACCCCTCTCTTAACACCTACTCTGACTGCCACACACCTTTTGATTACCTTTCATCTGGTGTGCTGCGGCCATCAGACACTCCAATTACACCTGCTAATGGAGCAGCCTCTTCTCCGACCTGGCCTTCCATCTTGTTGGGTGTGAGGCGGCGGAGGTGAGAGTAAAGCGGGATAAAAAAAAAAGACGGATTATTACAAGTCAGGAGAGTGGCACAGCTCCAGTATGCCAAAATAAGAGATGGAGGAAACTGCAAATATTCAATTTGTCTTTCAGCGTCAGCATTAGCGGCTTTTCTCATGCACAGCCACAGCTTGGCTCCTAGAATCAACACTGAAATCGCACGGGGCAGAAATCTGCTGCTGCTGTTACACTCGGTTGAAACTACTAAACATGTTGTATTTGTGATGTCACAGTGGGTGTTCATCATCTGTCAAGACCTGCAGAGGCGTAACTGATAAGACTGTGGCTACAAATCCAATATATCTGGCCACAGTCCAACAGTACTCGGCAGGATGCCATGACATGCACCTTACAGCTCAAAGAGTCACCAAGTTCAGTTCCCTGACTTAACTTTCAGTCGATATTTATTTTATTGAAAAAACACATTGTTTTTTTTT
>JAJHUR010105553.1:0-14827 GCA_027495735.1 Lutjanus campechanus
TTTGATGAAACACAGAGCGGGTTGAAGCTTTGAGTCGGTCCGGTGTGTCATGGAGGGGACAGTGAGCAGTGCTGCAGTGAGACATGGCATCAAAAAGAGAAGCGAAGTGTGCAGCCTGCGCCGGAGGAGTGAGGACAGAAAGTGTCAGCTCAGTTTCAGGAAAATAAATCTTAAAAATACTCCTGTAGACATGTGAGTTCAGGGTTAATATTCCTGTAGAAATGAGTATATTATCATAATTATCCTGACTACTATTTTTCATTCACCCAGTTGGGACAAATCATGGCATAAAGAAGAAAAATATTAATATCAACACTCTTATTCAATTTTTTTGGTGAGAATTTATTCTTTAAGGATTTATATTGATGAAATCTAAGTAATTTATTAAATGTTTTCTTTAATTGTTTTCATTTCTAAACTTACTCTGTACCAGAGAACACTCTCGTCCTAGACAAGAATTTACAACTTCAGATCATTTAAAAATGTTTTAAAGCTGTCAAAATCTAAAATTAACATTACCTACTGATGACATAGGTGTAAAAATGTGCTGTAATAATCACATTTGTTTTAAAATTGATTTTTTTTTAAAAATGAAAATGTTGTCCCTTTAAAGTTGCATCCCAGATTTCCGTCAACTCTGTCAGATTTTTTTTTTAATTTTTTTTTTTTTACAATAATATGATTTAATCAGGCGTAAAAATGTTTAGCTATACCCGAAGGACCCCTGTCTCACTTCCTGGTTTAAAAATGGCGGGAATACTGCTCAAGCACTGGTAAACTTTCTATTTTTCAGCAGTTATTAAATAATACTGCTATCAGATGTGTCTCAACAATAACATGTCAACTCTGTAGCCCTTCTAAATCAAAGCTAAATAAGAATTATGGTTTAAAAATGTGTTTTTTAATAAGCATCAAGAGAGCCCTGAGCAACTTTAAAAAAAATAGGATGGATACTCGCTGCGATTGCTGTGAGATGAAAAAAATGTAACATTTTGTCAAATTCGTGACACATCAACTCCATCAGACATCTACATTTAATAAAAAATTTAATCATGAGGAGGCTGGCTCGTCACAAGGTTTAATCTCCAATATTTAGATTTTTTAAAATATATTTTTCCCAGCTTAATTGAAGAATCAAAAACGCCTCAAAATATGTTTTTGTGACTCATAATATTCATATAACACATAATATTTATGAGTTTCTTATTCAGTATCTGTGATAAATGTTTAGTGTCCTACTAAAATTCATTCTAGCTTTTATGTCAGCTTTTCTAAATCAGGCCAGTATGATTGTAAATGTCAGAGGCAGATATATTACACAATTTATCATTATTTAAACAGACAAAAATATAATTAAATATATTGAGAAATTTGTGGCAATATAAGAAAAACTATGCAGAAAGTTTAGTGGATGCATTTGTAATTTAATATCCCATAATAAAAAACACCAGTGGTGAATTTACAGTGCTTGTTGCATGTTTTGGCATTTTATATCTTTGTGATATATCTCCTGCTTGTAACTTTTCATTTCTGTGATCGTAACGCAGCCCTCTCTGCATGAATAACTCGTGTCAGTGGTTCCAGTTGTTTCAGTGGCACCTCGAGTGACCTTTAGTGGCGACCCTGTAATAACAAGTTAGCAGTTTGGGGCCTGGGATGCTGACTGATGCCAAAGTACACACATAGCAGTAAACTGCAGTCATGGAATGTATTATTGAGGTACAGTATGTAGGTATCCCGCCCTCGTATTACTGACCAAAAAAGGACAAGAATTCCAGATTTCTACAAAGCTTCCACGCTTTTTTGAATCCTACAGAACAACAGCAGACGTGGGTGTCGGAGTCGAGCACCTGAACGTTACATTTCCTGCAGGATGTGCAGTCTTTTAACACAACAAACAAGTCATTCATGAATTTGTTGACTAGGGGGAAAAGTCCCTCTTTCGCTTTAATTGCCATTACGTGTGAGTATCACAGCTCACATTTATGCTGCTCTCTCTTTTTGTTTTTTTGTCAGATGTTACAGCTGTCAGTTAATCTGGGTTAAATGTAGGATTAACTTGATGCATCATTTGCCTTCTCACTGCATGTGACTGGTGTGAGATCAGGCTATAATTTGATTATACTTTATCTGAGGCTTTTTGACACATGAACGAAGACGTGTGTATCTGAACAAGAATATACGTCATTATCTTTTAGGCAGCTTTCTGCAAATATTAGACACTGGAGCTGCAAAAAGTAGCGGATTAATCGATTAGTTTGTCAAAAGAAAATAAGTTGCTAACTATTTTGACAGTCGATTGATTGTTTCAGTCATTTTTCAAGCAAAAATGTCAAACAGTTCCTGCTTCCAGCTTCTTAAACGTGAGGATTTACTGCTTTTCTTCATCATTTATGACAGTAAATGAAGAGTCTTTGGGTTTTGGATTGTCAGAGTACCATATAAAATGTATTATCAGACTATATTTGCCTTTTTGGCAGCTTTTTCTGAGGGGAAGCCTACAGTCAACCCCCGTGACTGGTGTGAGATCAAGAAACCGTTTAATTATACTTTGTCCAAGGCTTTTTGACACATGAACACGTGAACTAGAATACATGTCGGTATCTGTTCTTTATTGCACTGCTTACACAAGCTGCTTTCTGCAAATATGAGACATTAGAGCTGCAGCAGTCAGTGGATTAATAGATACGCTGATCCATTGAAAATTAGTTGCCAACTAGTTTGATAATCGATTGATTATTTCAGTCATTTTTTTAAAGCAAAACTGTCAAACATTTGCTCGTTTCAGCTTCTTAAAAGTGAGAATTTGCTGCTTTTCTGTGACATTCCTGACAGTAAATGAAGAGTCTTTGGGTTTTGGACTGTTTGTTGGCTAAAAGAAGCTATTTGAAGACGTCACTCTGGGCTCTGGGGAATAATGATGAACGTTTTTGACTATTTTTTGACATTTTAGACCAGGGATTTTCAAAGTGGGAGGCAGACCTCCCCATGGGGGCTCCAAACGGTTTCAGGGGAGGCTCAGTGAGTGGAAGTGAAAAAATATGACATTAGTTATTGAAAGGAGATCATAATTTGTGGACAGTGTATGTGTAAATTATTTAACATGTTAAATAAACTATATAATATTCTATTTGTTTAGGAAACAGACTTCTGAGCACAAAATTGGTGCACAATCCACATAGTTATTGGCCACCATATCAGTAATGTTAAAAAGCAACAGAAGGAGAATTGTGTTTAGATATTTTTTTTAATTTTTCGTTATATTTTGTGGTAATGGTGGAAGAAACCCTGTTTTTTTGTCCACAGGTGCCTCCAAAATCAACACAATCTGAGAGCTCTTTTTAGTAACTTTAATCTGTTGATTATTTTCTTGATTATTTAAATAGTCGTTCGGTCCATAAAGTTGTGAAAAATGTTGATCAGCGTTTCCCAGAGCCCAAGACGACGTCCTCACATGTCTTGTTTTGTCCACAGCCCAAAGATATTAAGTTTATTGTCACAGACGAGTCAAGAAATCAGTCAATATTCACATTTAAGAAGCAGGAATGTTTATCCTCCTGTCATTGTGTGTCCTCTCTCGTCTCTGGACTGTCCAGCAAACTCCAGTCCTCCCTGCAGAGACAGACTCCAGTTTGTGAAGACAACATGCCGGTTGCTCCTGTAATTCTGAGCATGTTATAGCTGTTTATAGCCTCGCGTTGCAGCAGAATCTCCATGGTTACGTGTGTGTTTGTGTGCATTGTTTGTGTATAGATCGGGTCAGTCCGTGTCAGCCCTAATGTGATCTCTCAGGCATTTTCAAAACCCAATTGGTTGTCGACGAATTGCTTAACTCAGTGAAGAAGGCTGCATTGTCAGGCAGGAAGTGCTCACGCTGGACATTTCCTGCCCCACCGCATGCCCTCTCTGTCTCGCAGCGAGGACGTCTCTCAGCACAGTCACTCAATACACTCTGAGAAATTAGGGTTCCAAAAGAGTTCTCCCTGAAGGTTTGAGGTTCTAACCAGAACATTTGTTTCTGATGAACCCTTTCTTGAAGACATGGTTTGTCAAGGGCTTCCATTAAGAGCCCTTTTCATCAAAAAACCCTTTCCGAGAGAAAGAGTTCTTTAAAGATTGTTGAAATCCTTGACGAACTCTTTTATCAAGGGTTCTAAAAAGAGTACTAAAAAGGGTTCTCTGTTGAACCCCCTGGGTGGCTTCTAGATAAAACCTTTGGAATATAAAAGGGTTGATTTTAGAACCTTCTGGGTGGGTGGAAAATAAAAGGGTTCCCAATAGAGCCCCCTGTTTGGTCCTAGACAACCTCACCTTTGGAATATAAAAGGAACCCCTTGCGTAGGTTCTAGATAAAACCTTTGGAATATAAAAGGGTTCCCGAAGGAAACCCTGGGATAGGTTCTAGATAAAATCTTTGGAATATGAAAGTGTTCATGGTCTGCCTCCTGGGTAGTTTCTAGATCAAACCAGGGTTCCCAGTAGAACCCCCCCGTGTGGGTTCCAGATAAAACTTTTGGAAAATAAAAAGATTCTCAGAAGAACCCCCTGGGTGGGTTCTAGATTAAACCAGGGTTCTCTGCAGAACCTCCTGTGTGGGTTCTATATAAAACCTTTGGAATCTATAAAAGTTCTTGGTAGAACCCCCTGGGTGGTTCCTTGTTAGCACCTTGGAGGTGGAAAGGTTCTTGATAGAACCCTTAGAGATGGTTCTGGATGAAACATTACACCATATGAGGGTTCTCTGTAAAACCTTTCATAGGGTTTTTTGTGGGAAACCTTCCACAGATGTTCTAAGCATAACCCTTTTTGGGTTCTAGGTAGAGTCCTCTGAACGGGTTACAGATGGAACCTTTATGAATGATTCCACCAGGAAGCAAAAAGAGAACAAGCTGGAGAACCCTTTATGGTTCCATTCAGCACCTTTATTTCTAAGAGTGTGTGTAAAACATGTACGATTCTTTGATATGATTGGAATATGAAAATTAAAGCTTGATTCAAATTTGAATAGTTAAATAATTCCAGACCGGGCCGAGCCGCCGCCAAACAGTCTCTCTTTGTGATTTGTCTTCGGTGTTTATTTAAACTTTCAGGAAATTCAAGCCAAAGAAAATTAGCTTGTTATGCAGTTTGAACCCTTTTTTTTTATATCAAGATCTGTGCAGGACTGGAGCGGTGCCAGGGCACAGTGCACGATCTGAGCGGCCAAACAGATGACATCCTCCTCATGGCGTCCGTTGACCCCCTCGTCAGCTTGTCGTGGGTTGGTATCTGAGGGGATGGGAAAAGGCCACATGCATGTAGATTTCTTTACAACTTGTCCTCGTGTCAAGGCTCATAAAAGAGCGCGGCACTGGAGAAGACGCAAAGATCTGTGGTTCTCATTACCGGGTCCCCACTGGCTCCTCTGCAGAGCGGCTGCAGAGTTCAGCATCAGTCCAGATGTGGAGCAGGGAACATGACCCCCTGATCACTGATGTGGCTCTGGGGATGGAGGAGGAGGAGGAGGAGGGGGGCTGGGGGGGGATTGGGGGGCGTTGGGCAGACGCAGCACTACATCAAACCACCGGTTTGGGCAAGATGCTGACTCCAACTGCAGCTTTACTGTTCAGGCTCACAATCGGCGCTGTTGTAGGCCGTGTGATCCGCCACCTCTGGCTGTGTTCAGTTTCCTCTCGCTGAAGGGAGGCGCACAACAAAGTTTAACTCGAGTTTGACAGTGGGGGCGTCACAACTTCAATAATAAATCAAAAATCGGTTGAAATGAGCTTTCAATTTGTTTTTCTCTCTCTGCGTATTTGCAGTTTCCGGCGCTGGCTCGAGGAAGCTCAAACGAAACCTTCAATATCAACACTGAAAACTGACAAAAACGCAGATATTAATGCTTAAAATGGTTCAGAACATTAAAAATGGAGAAGCAAGTATTTCAACTTGGCATTTTTCCTCATTCTCTGATGACATATCATGGTCATTTTGTATCATGTCATGATTTATAACAGTAAATATATTACGGACTTCTCCTTTAAGGCTCACAGTCGGCGCTGTTGTACGCACCGTGTGATCCACCACTGCTGGCTGTTGTTTAAGGGAAAGTTTCAAGTGTATAACTTGAGTTGAAGGTGAAGGTTGGACCTGCTGTGTGTCTGTGACTGCAGTCAGAGTGCCGCTGCTTGCCTGTGACCACACTATTAGGCCGTGGATCAAGGGACATGCCTTATCTACATCTCGGTTTGCCATTTATAGCCCTTACCCTTTACGTCTAATGACCTGGACCATGGAGGTGGAAATAATGCAAATTACATTTCCATGGAAATCTCCCTCTCTCTCTCTCTCTCTGTTTCTCTCACTCTCTCTCTCGAGTGTGTGAGGTGTGAGCTTGCATGTTTGTGCAGCGGTGTTTGTTTTCGTCGTGTGGGGGCGTGTCTCTGGAAGTGATGGGACTGCAGTTAAAAGTCCAGGGTGAAACAGCGTTTTCTTCATTTGACACCTTTTCACTGACTGGTTGTATTGATTCAGCCGCACCGGTCACCTCACCCTTGGCTGCTGTGGAATGTAGCAGGAGGTGGATATATACGGTGTGTGTGTGTTCACCTGCATACACTCGCAGAATTATGGGTTCCACAAGGGTTCTTCCTGAAGGCCTGAGGTTCTACCCAAAACCATTTGCTTCTGAAGAATCCTTTTTTGAAGAAAAGGTTTGTCAATGGCTCTTTGAAAGACTAAAACTCTTTCAGCTGTAGGGTTCATCAAGAAAGGGTTCTTAGTGGAACCCCTTGGTGTGTTCTTGATAAAACCCTTGGAATATAAAACACATTCTTGGTAGAACTCCCTGAGTGTCTTCTATATACAAAGGCTCTTGGTGGAACCCTCTCAGTGTGTTCTTGATAAAACCCTTTGAGTACGAAAAGGTTCTCGGTAGAAACTACTCAGGGATGTTCTAGATGAAACCCTTGGAATATGAAAATGTTCTTGGCAGAACTCCCTGAGTGTGTTCTAGATAAAACCCTTGAAATATGAAAATGTTCTTGGCAGAACTCCCTGAGTGTGTTCTAGATAAAAGCCTTAGAATACAAAAATGTTCTTGTTATAATCCAGAGTGTGTTCCAGATAAAAGTCTTGGAATATAAACAGGTTCTCGCTAGTCCACCCTGAATGGGTTCTTGTTGGCATCCTTAGAAGGTGGATAGAACGTCTAGAAAGGGTTCCAGGTTGAATCATTACACTATACAAGTGTTCTCTGTAGAACCTCTGGTGGTTCTGGGTGGACCCTTTCACAGATGGTTCTAGATATAGCTCTCTCTGAGGTAGAACTCCCTGAAAGGAGAGTGGTATGTTTATAACGGGTCCTACCAGGAACCAAACAGGGTTCTCCTATGGGGATGAGCTGCAGAACCCTTTAAGGTTCTAGTTGTCCCGTGTGTTTCTCAGAGTGTGCAGACACACACACACACACCCGCTCAGGTTCAGTCTGGATGAATAAATGAGGTGAGCAGTGGGAGAGGAGTCAGAGCGTTTTCATCTTCAGTGTTGGCTCTTTTCCTCCTCTCTGCCGCTCACTGAATGTCAGTGTTGGCCGCTGTGCTCCAGCCCTCCCGTAGATAAGATAAGAACCACATGCTCTTCCCACCTCCTGGCAAGGGAGTCCCAGGCGGACCTGCTGACGCACGCACCCCGCAGCCTCCCCCCTCCCTCCCCTTTCCTGCCTCAGCCTCATGTCAGGAAAGTGAAAAGTAGTACCTTGGCAGCTTGCCCTTGACTCTCTGCCAGAAGGAGTGCGCTTCAAGAGAAGTGGTCTTTTCCCTTTTTCTCTCATGTGCATTTTTCATCTATGTGTTGCAGAGGAGGAACATCTTGCTCGCTAAACATCGGCGCTGCCGGGGTCGGCCTCCGCTGCTGACATTGCCGCTCGACATCGTCTGACAGGAGCGCAGGAGACACACGTTCACTTCTGTTCAGGCACTATCACGCAGATCGCTTACTGCTTCACGGGGGAGCAGAGATGAGTGATGGAGATAGGGGTGGAGCCGGTTGTTGTTTTTAACAGCTCTTAAATTGTGTCTTTATCTGCATAAGTGAATTTATTGTTTTAATTAAAGCAATGCTTTATTTTACTATTATCAGTCGCTCCAGGAATTTGCAGTCTTACAAGGGGTGGGGATTACAGGAGGCCCCACGATACAATATCACGATACTTAAGTCATAATGCGATACTATTGTGATTTTAAAGATAGTATCATTTTTCCGAGCGCACCATAAACGCAACATAAAGGCAGTTGAGTCTAAGTATCCCGAGCTTAGCAGAAATATTTTTATGTTTATATGAGGCTATACATTGTTTTTGTTTGGAAAATGTAGCACAATATGCCTTGAGTACTGGGCTAAAATATTTTGCGATTTATTGCCTTTTGTCAAAGTGCATATTATATCTCCACAGGATAACTGTCAACATCTGTTTTATCTAATAAGATAATGCTTTCAGTCTGTCCATCTCACTTTAATTATTTTTATTGCAGCAAAATGGCATTGTTAAGCACTGTGGTTTTCAAAATGGGGTCTGGGGACCAACAGGGGTCCTTGAGAGGGTTATAAGGGGTTTTCAGCAAAAGGGGGAAAAGAATATTTCAACTTTTATCACATTTTTTTGAAATCGGAACAAGAACCCAACTGATCTATCAATAACAGAGCAGTATAATATGTGTTATGTATAAAGAATATCAGTCAATATATCAATATTGGAATTGTTTTACTCCTGAATATGGGCATCAGCCCTAAAAATCATTGGGTCTACAGTTGGAACAACAACAGAAGAAATGAGGCCGTCCATTTTTATTGATTGTAATTTATCCTGGTTAGATCAGTGACTGACTATTAAGACCTTATTATCCTAAAAAAAAGTTTTTGAACCTCTTGTCAATCAGACAGACTGATCAACCAGTCCTGCTGACCTCATCAGGAAAAAACTGAGCTCCATCTAGTGACTGAAAAAACAATTGTTTTTATTATTCTAGAGCCAAAAAGTTTAAAAAGTTTAAGTTTTGCTCTACTATCTAAATCTTACATAGCAAGGATTTAAAAAGTCAATCTTCATATTATTTGGTTTAATTCTTGCAGTATTTCAGCATAAAAATCTTGCAAATATCTGTCAATTTTTACTCTTTACTGCATAAATCACTGGTAACCCAAATAACAGCTCAGGTCAAATGAAGTCACACTTCACCCTCAACAACAGTGACCACCTTCCCTCCAGCTGAGTCAATGCTTCATCAGCTTTCTCTCAGCTGAGAGAAGCCTCACTGAACAGCCCTCATGCTCATGTTGTGTAACGTCTGTTGTCAGGAAAGACTTTTACCTGAGTTAACCTGACAGGCTCAGTTCAGGGCAGAAAGTTTCTGAAATATAGAAATAAACTTTGTGGCGAGCTCACGTTTATATATCAAATACTTTTCTGCACTACAACTTCTGAAGACTTTTATTCGATGTAATTATATATGTTGTTTTATTTTTCCAGCTGAAAAGTAAATTTAAATGGCACCACAGTTTCTGAGTTTCATCACAGGTGCTAGCAATAAATATCTAAGTACAAAAATATAAAACAGTGAGATAACAAGGTGGCCAGTGTCCAAAGTGCAGCAGTGCTCAGGTGGACAGCACAATAAATAATGATGTAATAGCAGCAATATAACAGTAATTTTTGAATAGCTGCAGTTGGATGACGGTGATGAATGAACAACAACAGGCTGTGCACTGTACAGCAGCAGTTATTTTAATGTGTTGCAGGCAAGTTAAAAGTCAAATGGCATCTCAGTGAGATTAATCATTAACATCCCGAGTAACTTAACACCAGGCCTCAGCATCGCTGATGGACGAGCACGTGCAGAAGTGTGTTCTGTTGCACCACCTATTGCTGATGTCACGGCGACCTGGAGTACACCTGTGCATCACTGCCACGAGTTGGAAAGTTTAGCCAGGTTTCCAACCTGGTACTGGTTCCCAAACGTTACATAAGCAGCAGAGAGGGCAAAGCATTGAATACTGGGGGCTCATTTTACTATATTTTATGAAAATGCAACTAAATGCAAAAACTCAGAAACAAACAATTTAACTTGTTACTTCTGCAAAAACATAATAATAAAATAATCGTTGAATCTTTTCACATCTTTTCATGTCATGCCTTTATTTTTTTTCAACCAAATTATGGCGAGTAGCATCAATAAGAGTATTGAAAGTATACCCATCTCTGTGACAAAAGAGACAAAATTATTCAGTGAATCCAAAAAATAATCTGACTGATGAATCAGTGATTCAAAAAAACGTAATTTCACCTAATTTATAGTGAGCTCCTTTGGGACGTCTTTGGGTGAGAAGCTTGCTGTGAGTTTTCTCTCATCACAGACATTCATATTGAGAAATTCATATTTCAAAATAGAATCCCTCAGGTTAAAAAGAAAAGAGGAAGTGGATCAGCGAGTTGAAGACGTCTAGTGCAATCACCACCTCTGTTCCTCAGCTCTCAGACGAAGTGATGACATAAAAACGTGCCGTTGCATCAAAACAACAGAGAGGTTGTGCCGAATTAAATCAAATGTAAACGGTAAAATAAGGACCAACGTGTGGATACAGGGAGAGAGACAGGAGGCCTTGTTTCACAGGGATTTTCTTTTTCTTTTCCTCGCCTCTCGAGGGGCTTCCTATGAAGAGATGTAACGTCAGAAGTACTCCTGGGCTTCCCCTCTCGTGTGCCAGTCAGCGTTTCTGTGTCCTGGAAGACTTCAGTGTTCTGGACAAATGGCAGAGTTTCCGGTCAATCTGTTTATTGAGTTCAAAGCAACATTATGTAAGGATTGGGGGATTTTTTTTGTGTTGTTTTCTTTTGTTTATTCATGATTTGTTAAGCCCAGTTTCATAGTATAATTCACTCATACACAACTGTTGTAAATATGGACACCTGTACACTTATTTTTGTTACTTATGATCAAAAACTAGTGAGTTTGCAGCTTTGCTAACACGTCAAGCGAGTGCAGCAACACAAGCCATGGAAGCCAGTTAATAGTCCTGACTAGTCCGACAGTTTTTTTCTTTTTTCCCATTTTTTTCACATTTAACGTTCAAGTTTCCTTATTTAACAATTGCCTCTGTCAAACAAAACAAATTTATTACAATTAATTAACATCCCAAGTCCAACAGCAAGAAGTCCGGCTCGGTGTCTGTTTTGTTTCACGAAGCTCTCGCCAACGGCTGAAAGCCAGCCCAAGATTTACACTTGTCCAGTGGTCTCTTGCTTCTAACTTCCTTCGTCAGCGTCCTCCTCAGTCTCTTCACCTCTGTTTGCCGTGATGTCCACCTCTTGGCTGATCTTGGTTACGTTTGCCTGCTTACCCTTGCTCTCGTAGACCGGCTCCGCTCCCCTGTCAGCGTTCCTCGTTGGTCTGAAAACCCGCCTCTCCGGGAGGTCCAAAGCTCCCGTGCTCGCAGTGTAAACACCAACACTCCTGAGCTGAGCTAACTATCTTGACAGCAGTAGGCGAGCAGTTAACTTCCTTCAGCAACAAGTAAAGCTTTCTGTCCATCAGAAAATCTTTAGTTCATGGAGAGTTGAGGCAGAGCAGCTGGAGGACGTCAGAGGGAAAACCAGAAAACATTTTCTTCATAAAATATAATCCAGCTTCAACAAAATCCCTGACATTTTTGCTGGTATGTGACATGGAGCCTGACGGATACTAGATTTTTTGGGCCAATACCAGTTTTAGGGAGTAAAACTTTTGGATATCAATATATAAGCTAAAATTCAATTCCAAAATGACATTGAAACAGTAAACTTTCACTATGTTTTTTAATAATTATAAATAACTCGACTTAAAAAACACAAATTTAACAACTTGGATTAAGAAAAACAATCAAATACATAAAATGCTGCCTATAAAACAAGAGAACATGAAAAATAAAAACAACTTCCAATATTGTGCAGAGCTGGAACGATGATTCAATTATTAATAAATTACTAAATTATTGCAAACTATTTTGATAATCGATTAAAAAAGTCAAAATTCTCTGATTTCAGCTTCATAAATGTGATTTTTTTTTGGTTTCTTTAATCCTCTCTGACAAGAAAGTGAATATTTTGGGTTTGTGAGTAAAACAAGACATTTGAGGACGTCATCTTAGGTTTTGGGAAACACTGACTGACATTTTTCACCATTTTCAGACATTTTAAAAGAAACTACTATTAATCAATTAAGGTAACTAACTTGACATAAAGCGTTTTGACCCTGACGAGGACTTTGCGGGCCTTTGGGAAATTCAGGCGTTCGTAACATCGCAGCGATGTCAGCGGATTAGAAACCAGCAAAGAGTCTTGTTATGACTGTTCTGACTCATGTTATGATATTTTACCACAACTGACTCTGTATGTCAGGTTTCAATACCGATGCTTGTTTTAATACTTAAAACTTGGATAAAAAATATTATTGAAAGCAGATTTTACTATACGATGGAGTGAATTACTCCTCATCTCTACAAGCCATTTACTTTTCCATATAAAATCAGACCATGCCTAATTGATTTCCTTAATAAAAATGCTCATAAACCTGAATCGTAACTCCCAAGAATTTACTATTTGAAGCATTTTCAGGATGTTTTGATGCCTGAAGTTCCATATTAACACCACAAACTGGTGCTGACACGTATTCTGTGCATATAGACACCCAGCCGGCGCCGTAAATGCGTTCCCCGTCAAACAGAAGCATGTTCTACTTAAGCCTGGGATGTGAGACCCAGACAGACTGCGACTGGTTTGGCCTTCCCTTCCCAGTCCCAGGGTGTGGTGTGCTGTAGTCAAGATAAGTGTTATGCAACAATACCTCACTGCATGAACTCAGGCTTCAGTTTTTACACAGGAAGCACAAGTCTGAGTCAGGCACCAAACTCTCTGCCAACTGGGCTTCAGCCACTCGCAAACATGCTGCCTGTACAACAAACTGCTTCCCGCCTATACGTTTGTCTCAATGAATGTTTGACTTAAAATCATATAAGCATGTACAGTTTTAAGCAACTTGTATTTCTATTTTATGCTACACTTCTACTGCACTATATTTCAGAGGGAAATATTGCACTTTTCACCCCACAATCTGACAGAAAATCAAGATTTTACATCATGATAAATGTGTGAAATACAACAAATTGTGACTGAATCAGTGGTTTGTGTTACAGAAAAAAGTTTCCAGTGTAGGTCCCTTTAGATTTTCCTTTTAAAACTCTTAGATAGTTTAATTTTAATAAAGAGAATAAAGAGTCTAAAACCTAAAACTTAGAGAAAAGTCAAAATTCTGAATAAAAATTTGTAAAGCAAAGCCTTGTTTTTTCTTCTTTCCTATTGGATTAATCATCTCACGACCTCAAAGATTTATTTTCTAACCTTTGGAGAGGGTCTGACCCCTTATGTTGGGAAACACTAAACTAGACAACAACAGGAAAATGCTACTTATACATTAATGTACCCTTTATTAACAGCCACACATAATGATATACTGTCGCAGGGGACATTTCTCTTCGACAGAGTGAGAATGTTTACTTTTGATACTTTAAATACATTTCATTGATATTACTTAAGACCTGTACTTTTAACTTGAGTATTTTTACATTAAGGTAGTTTTACTTCCTACGTCATAGACTGGCCATAGACAGTATAAACAGTTGACAGAGTTTCTACGTCTGAAAAGTGAAGCCAATGCAGAAGTTCCTACACCTGCATTCTTTCTAATGACCAGCAGGAGGCGACGCCACTGGTTGCAAAACAAAGTCTGACTGTATAGAAGTCTATGAGAAAATGACCCTGTTTCTCGCTTGATTCATTACTTCAGTAAACAGTTTCCTAATGAGTTTATGGCCTCAGTCACTAGTTTCAAGCCTTTTTCAGCACAGCATGATGTTGTTTTGTAAAATATGGCTCTGTTTAGAGTAAAATAGAAAAGCAGGTTATGCTTTATACAGTCCCCCCAGAAAGTTGCTCAAACTCAACCAACAACAGTGAAATCTGCACTACCTTGCAATTTTTTTCCAATCACAGCAATCTCTCCATAAATTTGACGAATCATCGAATCTTTCCGTGAGTTCCAGGTATTTACTCTCCCTGAAACAAGTTGCGATGGTCATAATGCCAAACTCAAGAAAAGAAAACTAAAGTTTGAAGACAGTTAAATGATGTTGCTTGGATACCTGTAAAACCAACATACATTCTCATTAGCTCATAAGCTAATCTTAGCTAAATATTAGCTAACTAGCTAGCTAATCTACATCACTCATTAGCTAGCTAATTAGCTGGTGTTTTGCTAACTTAAGATGATGCTTTTACAGAAAAAGGAGAAAGTTGACCGAGGTACCGAGTTTGCTCAACTGTGATCGGACCACTGAGCAAAAAGGGGGTTTTAGGATGGGTCAGTTATCTTGATGGCGCCTTTGTCTTCAGCAGCGTTGGCCCCAGCGGGAAGGAAAATTTTACTGAGGTTTGACAAAATAAAAGAAAAAAACTCTGGTCAAACCAGTGACCAAGCCATTGCTTCCACCACAGCAGCCTCTCTCCCTCTCCTGATTGACTGAGCACATGTGGTTCCCAGTGGGGTTAACCATTCTGGACCACAGCATGTGGGACAGATCTGGCTGCACCTTTGATTAGCCGGCGTAGTCGCAGGCCCGGGACACTGACGCATATCCCACAGCTCTGAGTGTCACTGCGGTCACATTAGCTTGAGCCGCGGCTCGAGAGATTTCAGAGGGAATCAGAGGGAAAGTCTGTAAGGTCGACAGAAAGTAGCAAGAATGTTCAGGAAAAAAAAAA
>JAJHUR010105556.1:1826-32609 GCA_027495735.1 Lutjanus campechanus
TTAGAGAGCAAATTTACTTCCATCCCAAATTTTAGCTCATACTGAAGATTTTTCTCAATTACAGTCTGCCTTTATCTCTAACCACTTTCAAACTGCAAACTCTTGAAATCTTGATATCAAAATCGAATATTTCCCAAAATGGCCGCCACCTGGTGACGTCACAATATGCAAATTAGAGAGCAAATTTACTTCCATCCCAAATTTTGGCTCATACTGAAGATTTTTCTCAATTTCAGTCTGCCTTTATCTCTAACCACTTCCAAACTACAGCCTTTTCAAATCGTCATGCCAAAATTGAATATTTTCTTGAAAAAACTCTGGCGCCTAAAGGGTTAAGCCAAATACCAGACTGGACTGGTAAAACTGAATTTTGGCACTCAATGAATAGTTAATACGTTTACCACCAATAGGTCACTGTAAGGTTTCACAATAAAAGACTTGTTAAGAAATTAAGCGGGTCTGTCCACTGAAACACCAGAGGGCTTTTAATTTGAAACATACAGGAAGTATAGAGGTTTCTTAACAGCATAATTCATTAAATTTAAATTTTGAACGGGCGAATCAAAACAACTTGGTACCTACCTGTCCATCTGCTACATTACTGGCTGGACTGACAAACTATAACTGGCTAGCTAACTTGCTAATATACCAGACAGTCAGAGACAGGGTTATATTAGAGTTATACTGAGGGAGAATGATGGGGTCACTGTTTAACTTTACAGCAATTTATTTTACAAGCTAGCTAGTGCCTTAGCACTGCGCCACCCTCCGCTCAGCTATGATGCACTATGATGCCAACTAGTGCTGGAAAACAGAGGCAAACCTAACAAACTACTCAATAGATTAAGTTTTCTGTTTTGTGTTCCTAAGTGCAAATGTTACTTTTGTTTGTGTTTTTAATGTGTTTGATCAGAAGGAGGCAGTTATGTTGATAGTTGTCATTTTTGTGCTGGATTATAGTGTTTGGTGGCTGTTGCATTTCTTGAGGCCGTCTATATTTCGTTATTGTAATAGTGAAGTTTTGGTTTGTGCGTTGAACATCGTCAAAGAATAAATGGCATTGTGTCTTAATTACTTGCCTGATCATTTCATCACAACAAATGCTGGTTCAGTCGACTAGCGCAAAATTAAACAGGTTTAAGTTCCAACACTGCATCAGTAAAAGCCAACTCAACCTTAGTGGTGGATTCTTACAAATGTGAGAGAGAGGAGAGGAGCCTTTTTCACATATTATGTCTCATGTACTACTGCCAAGATAAAGGGCCTAGTGACAGTTTCAGCAAATATGTGAAAAAGTCCATATAAGTTACCAACTGTAGCTTTGAAGGTTTATTTTTTCAATGCCATTACACAGATATGGATAATTTTTCTTGTGATGTAGCCTATCACCTATTGCAGATATGTGATTCTCAGTATCTCAGTGGCTAGCATAGCTTTCATTTGAAGGACAGATGAGATTCTTTTGTTTATTTTAGATTACAGATAGTTAAGCAAAGGTTTATAACTGTGACTGTCAATTTGGCAGGCTTAAAGTTTAAGTGGTTGTGTGCATGTGTGTGTGTCTGTCTTACGCTAGCAGAATAGATAATGAGCATAATCCCGCACAGCAAGTGAAGCGAGTCATGGCCTGGGTCGAGGCTTACTACAACATCTAATGGCACACATGCAGTAGCACCCGAGGTGTTGTTTTAAGATAACTACAGAGGCTAAAGGAAAGAGGCCAAGCTCTGCATAAATTCTCATCTATATGGTGTCCTTGCTCTTCATATCTTATCAGTTACTTCCAACATAAGTGTGGAAAAGTCAGTGTATCCCCGCAGGACACTTAAATTTCAGATACATCCCAAGCTAGAGAGGATGGGTTTAGGCTACATAAGGCTATTTAAGGATCTCCATCTGCAACCACTGATTACTATAGCCCAAGGGCATTGATGTACACCATTTCCATTCATGAAATAACCCCCTTCCACCACCATCACTACACAGAGCAACACAAACACACTCATACACATGCAAGCACATGTGTGTGCAGTGGTATTAAGTAGTACAATGCCTCGTGGCTGTACTGAAGAAATTATGAGCATGACCCTTAAATAGAAACTCAAAGACTACAGTACAGTTTAAAGTGGGGAGGGTGCTTTAATTTCTGCTCCTGAACTACAATTATATTCAAAAAATGGTACTAAATACTTAGTACGCATTTTGCTGCATCATGCTGTGACCTGCATTAAGAAGCAGCAGAAAGATAAATTCCGTCACTAGTAATATACTACCACTAATATAGTGTTTTTACTCCATGTTGCTCTAAAATTAATGAGTTTGCTTCAAGACTACAAACACTTCATTGATGACCCACAGAGACATGAATTATTGACACTGCAAGCTGTCTCCTATAGTCATGATCAGCCTGCATCCAAGTATGACATTGCCCACAGCTACAGTAAGTGTGACATCACAAATAAACAGCATTCAAATTCACCTTGTGCTTCTCTGTTTAGATGCAGGAAAATGGACCCACAACTAGATTTACTGGTAGTGTTTTCTCGGTATTTATCTTGGTATTGTGGTATAATTTAGGCAGACCATGATTCTCTGCTCGTATGTCATCTTGTCAAGTTGAACACATGGTGTAATTGTAAATAAGACTTAATTTGCTGCTCAGATTTTGGGACAGACCGGCATTCATCATCCATTTGTTGGCAGCTCATCTTTTGGTTCCAACCGTATTCTGCATCCTTAAATGGCAATGTCTCAAAGGCAGAGATTATTAAATCTAATTATCGTCCTTGGTTTTTGTCAGTATGGCTTTCCTCTTCAGTCTTAAGAATGAAACTATTGATGTGAAATGGAATCTAAAGCCCCTCAGAGGTAGAGCCATACGTTGTCTCTGGATGCTTGTGGTCTGTCTCCTGACATTGGTTTGTTGATGGAAAATTCCACTTGGTGTTTTTTACATATCTCTAAAATTCTTGCAAGTGGCCTTTGCAGTTCACATTCCTGATTTTATTTATTGTATTAAATGTAGGTGGTAAACAGAGGTCGATTTTTGTTGAGGACAGGATTGAATCTTTTCATCTTAGTTCGGTTTTTGTAAAAGTGAATTTTTTTTTTTGATGAAGAGCTGTACTCTGAAGAGGCTTTTTAATATAAAATGCCAAGTTTAACTGTGGGGGAGATTGCATGTTTACCCAGAACTAGGTCACTCTCATCTACTGGAATTGTTTATTTCCCTGTCGGTCTCTCAACCAGTCCAGCGTTGAGGGCCTTAACAACGAGGAAACTTTACACAGGTTTGGGCACGTTTCTCCTGTTTGCAAGTTTTACAAGCCTGAGGTTTGGTTTGCCAATTAGTGCTACATAGCACCTTCTGATGCTCTTGGGGCCATCTTCCTTTCTACTCATTTTTAAGTCCTTGTTCCAGTTTTAATAAACAGTCATACTTTGAATCTTCTTTCATGGAACATGAACTCGAGGCATAAGGTAGGTTTACAGTAGGTTTAAGAGCTTTTACTTGATGATTAGCAGTTCAAAGAAATAACGGCTTTGTTTTCAGTATGACAGAAAGAACAAATCTGAAGATATACCAAGCATGTAAATCTTGAGCTTTTATGCATCATATTTTGTGCATGGAGGTTTTTGAGTTGACTTATTTATACAGTGCTGTACTACACTATACTATATAGGCTTTGACAATTGGATGAATATATCAGCGATTGGGTCACCAGCGAGTCCATGGTCCGATGTCTTTTGTGCCTTTGTGTCTTTTTTGCCACGTTTTTGCTAATTTTATGGTCTGCCTCTGATTTAGAGCGCTGCTCAGCCAAAAGCAAGCAGCACAGTACAGACCAACTGAGCTGAGCATAGAGCCAGGATATTTTCACATTTTGTTTCTGTTGAGTTTGAAGGAAGTGTGTTTTACAATGCCTTAACAAGACAATTAAGCTTGTCTTTGTGCGATAAAGGACAGAAACTTGAATTCAGGAGTACGGTTGTGTTTGTTTGTAATAAGGATAATACAGTGGGTGTAAGTATATTTTCTGTCTTGAAATTTTGTTAGTTTATTTTGTTTATTTGGTGTAGCAAACACATGTAGGAAACATACGTTGTGTATGTAATGTAGCAAACTTGCTGCTCACAGAAATTTCCCAGCTGAAACTCGATGACACACACACACACACACACACACACACACACACACACACAGACCTTATACTATACTATGCTGTGCTATATTATAGTATATTACTGTATTACACTATACTCCTTATATAATTTGAGAGTTCAGCAACATGGTAGTAGGGCTGGGCAATATATCATTTATAATTGATATAGTGATATGATATGAGATATTGTCTTAGCTTTTGGATACAGTTATATAGTGATATGGCATATGTATTGTCGTTTCCTGGTTTTATAGGCTGAATTACAGTAAAACGATGTAATTTTCTGAACTTACCAGACTGTTCTAACTGCTCTATCATTTGCCTTTACCCATTACTGAAGATTATTTGTCAAAAATCTAATTGTGTAATGGTTTGTCAAAGCAGCAATTATCATATCTACAATACAATTGCAATATTGAGATTAAGATATTTGGTCATAAATATCATATTTGATTTTGTCCACATTGTTCAGCCCTAATCTACAGCAATGCATCATATTCTTTAAGATTGTTGCATTTTTGCACATTTATGGCTTGCTATTTATATATATGTTATCAAATGTATATATTGAAATAGATTACGTATATCCTAAACCTAAAAATATGGGGATATTATCTATAAGGCATATTGCCCAGCCCTCCATGGTAGTATCAAATAAAGACATGGTTGCAGAGGGCACTACATTGGCTCAACAGAGCACTGACATATCGTTGAAATTCATTGGCATATGGACAGATATTGACACATTCTTGATATTGATCGACATATGGACACATTTACTGAGACATCCTTGACATATGGAATCAATTACTCATCAATTTTTAACAACTAGACTACATCTACAGCCGTGCTAGCATCATGAATGATCAAGCCATATTGTCTGAGAACTATGAATGTCTATAAAAAATGTTTGTCACAGAATAAATTAAACCTTGCTGATGGTGCTAGAATAGATAGGTTTCATCCATTGTGGGCCACGAATGTCTGAACAAATCTCCATGACAGTCTACCCAATAGTTAATGTATTTCAGTCTGGACCAATGTGGCTGATTGGCCAGTCAACAGGCTGACATTGCCAACTCTAAAAACATGCTCCTAGCTATATTAAATTAGGGAGTAAAGAAAATATTACATCTGTTTGAAAATTGTGCTAGAGGCCTAAATTAGTCTCATTTAAGAAGACACCTTATGAATAACTCCAAATAACCCCTAATGAAGTAAGACAAAAGGACATGATAGATGATTCTATTACACTTAATATATTCTTCTCTTATCTACAGTCCATGCTCCTTTAACTTCTATGATGTGGAGATCTCCATGCAGTCTTAGACCTACTTGGGTTTAAAATGGGCTGGTCACTGGGGATTCACATGCAGATTAAATTTCTAGGACGTGCTTCTTGTAATTTGGCCATCCCCTTTATGCCCTTTAACTGGGCTTGAGCTACACTAGCTTGTTAGCCTCTTAAATATATGAAAAGTGAGCTGTTGGTTGGAGTGCAATTACCCTGTCTTGTTCATAACTATCTGCGAACAGGAGCCACGGCTCTGCCTTCGATCTGAGAGAACCAATTAGTGCTTGGGCTACAGAATAGTTTATTTTGGAAAACTCCCAGACTGTGCAGGTGTATGTTGTTCTTGTATTGTAATGATCTACAGAAGAAGGAGAAAAACACTAAGTGAGAGACAGTGAAGAGGATGGGGGATCATGTGATAGACATTCCCTGTGGGACCTTCATCCTTCTGAATGTCAGCTTGCTGGGAGGATATGAGAACGGTTTTGCATTGTTGGTTTTAATATAGGAAAAGGCAGCGTTGTGAAGTATACTGACAGCTTTTACAATCTGGCTCGCTGCTTTCTGACTTTGGGACATTAATTCAATGCATAGAACTGATCCACCTAGATGAAAGCTTTTGATCATTTATGCATTTATGGTACCTGTTCCTTCATTATTTTTCCAATATACTAGGAGGCAAACCCAGCTAATACTAATGCAGTCTAAGACAACACCCCTGTAATAAATCCTACTTTCATGAAGGTTATAATGTTTAGTTTTATTGAAACTGAGGTGTCGATTCAACTTTATGGGCATTTTTGAGGCTGTAGTTTGTGCTGCTGTTGAATTATATTGTATTTGTATTGTATACTGAGAGGTGTTAGTATTCCCCCATTAATATAAATGGTTTAGTAGGTGGGATTCATTACAGCACTGGTTTACTAGATGGCATAAGTTTTAGTGAGGTATACCTAATAAACTGGCAACTAATGATGTTTTCACAACTATAGTAAATTGTTGCTATTTAGCTTTGGTCTGGTTCATGTTGACACTGACTTTTTACAAACAACAAAGAAGAATAAACATGAAGTTTTGCAGGGAGGTAGCACATTTATTGGACAGTTTTGTTGATTTTCATCCTGCATCATTAGGACCAATGTGGGGAAATCAAATACCAGTGACTGACAGAAGTTAATACAGCACGTCAGTGCTTCTGATGTGTATATTTATCGTTTGGTGTCACAGAGAGCTCACAAAGAAATTGCTGATTTTAAGACTTATCAGGCTGTGTATTATTAGACTGCAAATCAAGCGCTTGTTATTATGAATAATGACTAACAAGTAGAGACAGGACAAAGAGGAGGCGTCTTGTACAGTAATGGTTCGGGGCTTATTACTGTGGGACTGCTGTCACACACTTTTTAATTGACTTAATGAACTGACAAAGTGCACAGAATGGGATTTAAGCACAGCAATTTTACCTGATTTTTAACTATTAATCAGGGGAAATGTGCATCCTGAGTATACATTTTATGATGGTTCTTCCATATTTGCATAAATGTATGTAGACTATGTGGTTAATTTGTTTGCTTTCCCACCACAAACAAATGGCACCACTGCTTTGAACCAGTCTTGGTCTGGTTGTTTGGTCCTTACCGGGCAGGGCTCCATTGACAGCTTTCTCACCAGCCCAAACACACCATCCTAATCAGAGAAACAAACCAGTTTGTTTGAACTGAACAAAACAGCTTAGGTGTGAAAGCACCTTAGTGTATAATATATAGTTTTATGTGACATCAAAATTCTTCACTTTTGGATTTAATTTCCTCCTCAAACACAATGGCATGGTAAGCATTTAGTATATTTCTGCATGATTCTGCAGCCTCAGCATTTTTTGTCATGTTACAGAAGCTACTGTACAGTAAATCCGGATTTAGCCAGTCTTTTTGACTGCACCGCCTGTGGATCTTCCCTGCCAAATGTCAAAGGGAATAAGCTTTAGCTTTTATACTCCAAGATGACAAGAAATGCAGAGAGCCCAGCTATTTCAGTCTTAGCACTACTACACCCTGACTCACCACCTGCCCCACATTTCACCTTTCTCCCTGATTGCCACTCCACCTACCTGGCCCACTGGAACTGAAAAATATAAAAAAGTCATGCTTGATCTGTTTATAGACGTGCCTAATTTGGCTTTCTTAATTCAGCCTTCATTTAACCCTCTTACTGTATTTAAGTTTCTGGGTTTATCACATAAGTGTTGAATCTGCTCTATCACGACTGTTGATCTGAGGTCTAATTATTGCATTTTGTGTTTCTGTTGCATTTTTTATGCGCTTAGCCGGTTTTTGAGGATTTTCCCTGTCTGCTTGGGTAGCTTTGGCTGGGTTGGGAAACACTGAACGCTGATGTAAAGCTCTTTCCAGACATTGAGTGTTATAATGGGCTTCACAAATAAACTTCACTTGACTTGACTAATCATCATCATCATGCCTCCTCTGCAAATGAGTTGCTTGTTTGTTTGACTAAATGAATACCAACCGTACTTATTTCCTCTGCCCAATTAAAACAAAATCCTTATCCATAAAATTAGCATAACATTGTTTGAGTTAGTAGTTCATATGAAAATAAAATGAGTGGGTTTTGATGCCTGGTTTTCATGTCCCTTCACTTTGAACATCAAATCCTGTTGACAAAATTCAAATAATTTGGCTCATTTAAAAATAAAACCTTCAAACGACTGCCATGCATGCAATCAGTAATAGTAAACTGCTTTGTGCTACTGCAAAGGTGACTAAAATGAGGATAATCTGACAGCAGAAACAGTGCAAACTACAGTGATTTTCAGAGAGTATATTCAATTTGTAACACTGCGGCTCTGATGGGATGAGGGATCATACTCTACACACCTACCTAACATAAATCCCTGGAAGAGGTTGCAGAAAACTACACAAAATTATTTGGAGGACTCACATTTGGTAACACTGAACAGGGTTTTCAGTATTTCTACTCAGCCATGTATTGGTTGCCTACCTCTGATAAAGGCAATATGAATATTATGAATAATGTTGACTTTTTATCTGACAAAATGGTGTCTTTAAAGCCATCCTAAGTAGCAGCCAATCACACTAATAACTAACTCATTTTATGTTTTCTCCTTGTTCCCATGAATCACCAAAACAACAACAGAGAATCAATAGAAATATACAAAAGACAATTATATCTTTTAGACTTTTTGATCCAGAGCTTTTATTTATTCAGGTTTAGCAGTTTCTTGCTTGCTTATGTTGAAAAGAAAACCCAATTTTGAAGATGGTTAAAATATGTTGTCGGGGAACCTGTAAAACCGACATACAGTATATAGGCTTTAGATTGGCTATGATTGACATGATTGACATTGGCTAACTTAAAATGTAATTACTTTGTATATGTCACTTTTACAGGTCCCCCAGCAACATCTTTCAGCCATCTTCAAAATTTGGTTTACTTTTCCACAGCACATAACCACAACCTAGCACATAGGCAGTGCATGGGAAACAGGACAGGAGGAAAAAGTTGACCAAAGTTCCAAATTGCTGGACTTATAAACGATCAATTATAATCATTCAGGCCTATATTTTTCTGGGATGTTGATGGGTTAAGAGCTCAAGTGATGGATTAGTCAATCACTAGGGTTATGACAGTGTGGATTTTTTTCTTCATTGTGGTGTAAAAGCAACGTAAACCCTCGGGCTGGTGGTTTATTATGAATGTTGCTAAAAATAGCAGTACCTTTGTGCCTACAACATCAGCTCCGGTGAGATCATTTCACTTTCATAAACTTTGCGATCCAGACTTGAACTGCAGCCTATTTTTTTGAGACTTTCTAAAATATATATATACTTAATAACAAATCCAGCACTGAATGTCTTCTGTAATTATTTGTCTATTTATCATGTTGAAAACAGTTGTTGTTGTTTTTTGTTAGCTCACCACTAGCAGTCCTATAATGCCTTTGGTTGAGTCTTTCGACCAATCAGCAGCTGTGTTCCTGACATGTTGTATGTGACATTCTGTGATGGTTAACTGAATGTCTTTAAGATTTGGACCATTAGCTTCTCAGTCAATCTCTTTGTTTACAAAACAAGCTGCAATTTGTAGCTAGTTATACCGAGCAGTGGTCCCTTTTCTTGAGCAGTATTTAGGTTCAGTAATGTTAATTTTCAACGCATTTAGAAAGGTTTATTTGCAGTTTATCTGGTAAATACAGAAGATGGAATTAGACACAAGTTCTAATTAAAAATCTGATTTGAATTCTGATTAAACTGAGTAAAAAAGGACACTGAATAAGCAGTTACATGGGTTCATAAATTTTATAGCTCTAATCAAGTAGAATTAATCAGTCATTTTAAAGTAAACAAACGTGAAAGGAGAGAACATTAGAAAGTGATATGCCAACGTTATTTAACCTTTAACTGTATTATGATTCCAAGGTTAAATTGTCTTTATATTTTCAAATTTAAGCGAATGTCACTTTCAGGGAAACAGACTTTAGTTGAAATAGATATGACTAAAATAAATATATCGTTACCTGCTCACTTCATGTGTTGGCATTTTCAGAAATCATTTTGCCTGTTTATTGCAGTCCAGCTTCACTACACATCATTGTCTTTTTTCCCCGTGTCCCTTGACAACAGTGTGTGCCCACTCTTGCCCTGACCTCCAGCGTGTGTGTGTGTGTCTGTGTCTGTGTGCGCACATTGATGGTACATACACATCCACACAGTCTTGCTCATGCATAATATAGAGCTGGATTTTGGGCCCATTTAGTCACACTTCTTAGTCAACCACAGGAACCCTTGACTGCCCCCTTGGGAGATTCTGCAGGAAACAAGTGAAGCTTTGTTCTAATTAAGCATAGAAGTGTTTCAGGCCATACTTCTGTCTGTCAAATAAATAACAGAAATCTGTCTTTTTCATCCGGTCTTTGATTAAGTGCACTGAGCGACTCACTGCGTTTATCTTGCTAGACAGACAGCATGATTTCTGAAACAGTTTTTAAAGCTTACTTCCTCTCAAGGTACACTGGCAGCACAGTGTAGGTTCTCACCAACTGCTGCAAGTTAACTGAATAATTGCAGCGTTGGCTGGATGCTGTATCTCTTGAAAGGGCAGGAAGACTGCAGGCAACAGAGGAACAGGAAATGTCCATGTTTTTGGACATGGAGCTGCTAGAGCCAAAATTGGCATAGTGAATTTTTCTGTGTGCATGTGTATTAGTCCCCACAGATATCCTGTACCTACTGCCTTTTTAGACGCAGTAAAAAATGTTGATGTATGTGCAGATATGAGGGTCCTGGGTAGCAGCTGTAATTCGAGACACTTGCAGGAAATGAGAGTCACAGCTTGAGATTTTATTATATATTTTTAACTGTATTTGCCTTTGATTGTGTGCTTTAAAGTTTTACATTTTAAAAGGTAAAAGAACAGGGATTTCTCATTTGCTGTCAGTGAATTGAACCAGAAAGAAAGTTCATTGTTGAGTCCCAATCCCTGGACGTCAAATACCAATGTTTTGGATTCGTAAAGCATCCCAAGCACAGCAAAATAATTAGAAAATAACAAGGTGCAGGCACAGGGAGGGGTCTCACACTTCTGGTAGGTAGCTGGTGATTATTAAGAGGTATTATTTTTTATGAGTCTGTCAGGGTGGGAAATTAGCACCAGCCACAAGCTGGTAAGATATGAAAGTGTCTGGTAGATTTCAGACTCAAAATATTGATTTACTATTACTACTGGTCAGTTGGTGAAATTGAGCATTTATCTGTCAGTGGCTGGTAGACGTTCACATTTTAATAAGTTAGTTTCCCACTCAGGTCTCTGCATGTTGTTTTTTTGGTGAAAACCCTGCAGTTTTCCTTTAATACTTGTCGCAACTGTTAACTAACACATCGATATGTCTTCATCTGCAGGTTTAAGTGTTTAATTAGTTTTGTATTTCAACAATTATATTATCTTTTTGTCTTTGCAGTGCCTAATTTATTTTGTTACCAATTTTCTGACTTTGATTTTTTTTTTCTGTTTTAGTTTCACTGGAGGTGCAGATCACACCAAGCCAGGGTGAGATTAGTCTTGGAGAGTCCAAGTTCTTCATGTGTGAAGGTAAGTTTACCAAACTGTCATGACTTTTTTAACCTTTCAAACCTGCATCCAACTTTTCAGTTTGTTGTTCCATTTTTATATCCTTGAAAAGATATGGCCTCACTTAATAAAAACACAGAGGAAGTTGAAAAGAGAACAAATGTCAACAAAGACAGAGGTCTGTGTTTTGTGTGTATGTAAGATAAGATAATCCTTTATTAACCCCACAGCAGGGAAATTGGCAGTATTTCACAAGCAAAGTGGGTAGCAAAACAGAAAGATGCAGGAATAAAAAAACAATAAATAAGGGCAGTAAACAAGCAATAAAAACAAGAGAAAACAAAAACAATACGAACAATATAAACAAGAAGAAATATAAACAATAGGCACAATATAAACAAGAAACAGACACAACAGTTGGATTTACACCATTGCCCATAGGAAATATTGATATGGCACAGTTTGAAATATTACACTTGGGTGGAACATAGATATTGCACGGCTGATTTACATAGTGTTGATTTACGCTGTGAGTGGGTTCATTTTTTTCATATTCTTATAAAAATAAGAAAATCATAATTAATGGATCATTCAGATTAACTTTACTTGGAAAACTCGAACATTGGTACAACTCCAAAGAAGTTGGCATGTCATGTGATAACTGGTGCTCAGATGAATTACACATAATATATCAGAATCTGCACAGTCCTTGAAAAAGCACTGCTAAAACTACTAATGAGGGAGAGTCTTTTTCTTTCTCTCTTTCTTTCTGTGGATTTTTGCGAATGACGGCTTTCTGATTCTTCATGGCTGTTCAAGCACGTCCAATTTCTTAGAAAGAAAGAAAGAAAGTTTCATAAATTACTCCACTGCACTACTTTCAGACCTGACAAACTGACTGCATCCCATAAGTATCATGCATTATTACTTTTTAACTGCCATAATATTCAGAAGTCTAGCATAACACTTTCACCTGGCGTCGTGATTCTCCTCCTCGCAAACTCGCTTTCTAAAGTAATCAGTGATCCTGCAGTACAAGCCATATCTGCAAAGCTGAAAACATTACACTGATGGGACGTAACGTTAATTAACAGGTCTGAAAAATAGGAGGCTGAAATGTTCTGCCTCTGGTTGTGAAATGTGAAGATGAAAACAATGGCTATAATGCAAAATTCAACTTCCCTGTAACAGGGCCGCATTCTGCTGGTTGTGAAATGTGTAAGTTAAGAAAAAGGCGTTTATATTATATTTATGTTCAACTACACTGCAAAAGAGGATCCTGAACTGTTAATGAAAACAAAAGCTATGACCTTGTATTTAATTTGATTTTAAAAATCTTTGCTGTTTCACTGTGTAAATTAACACATTGGCTTTTATGTTGCGTTTAATTTAATGTAAAACAGGGCACTTTTATTTTTTAAATAAAACATTCTTAATTATATAATCTTTATTATTAGAACTCACATTATCAGCACAAGCACATTATCAGGCTGGTACCATCCAGACTCATTTTGATTCAGGGAAAAACCTGTATTGTGAAACCAGATTGTTTTACAAGCCATCTTTTAACAACATTTAGTTTACATCCTGGTGATTTAGGGGTCTGGGATGCATACATATAGTTATGTCAGTCTAATCAATGATTGACTTTGTTCACCCTTAATGTCCTGTGTTTTCTGTCGCCCATCACATCCTGTGACAATCGCCCAAATTATATTGTTATAAATAATAATAAATATTATTATATGCACTTTTTTCACTCACCTCCACACCCCAGTCCTGTTAGCAAGTAATATGGCTCTGATATACCCACTTTTGTTCAAGGTAAAACATGATATAAAGTTTTAAAAAAAAGTTTCTTATTGGCTGATATCATACTTTTGTTACATTTTTATTGACTTTTTTGGTGTTTCAAACATCTAAAATGCTTAAACAACAGGCTTCAGCCCATGCAGGGCTTTATTATTTATTATGTGAGCGCTGGTGAACGTCACTGATGTGGAATGTGTTCATTTTAGATAACTTGTTGCTCCTAACATGCTGCTCTTTACTGTGCTTTCAGTTGTAGGTGTTGCCAAACATATAGACTGGTTTGGACCAAGTGGGGACAGGATAGAACCGAACAGACCAGACATAACAGTAACCCGTAACGATGAGTCATCTTCCACCCTCACACTGTATAAAGCTGGGACTGAAAACGCAGGTACATACAAGTGTGTCGCTACCAATGGAGACCAGCAAGGGGAGTCAACTGTCAAAGTGAAAATCTTCCGTAAGTATTTTTTCCTCACTCCCCAAATTATTGAGTGGTATGAGCGCAGAAGAAAAAAATCCTGTTTATTGAACTCCCAGTATTTTATTGACTGCTCAAGGGCAACACATTACTCTTTTTCTTTTCAAGTGAGGAATGATTTTTCATCAGTTCAATAAACGGTCGGAAGACCATTAGAGGGCTGCTTAATGATCCTGTCTGTTGTGCAGTTCTTGTGAGTAATGGGTTTTATTTTCCATGAATGCCAAGCATCAGCAAATGTCCATCAGACATGAAATCCTTTTCCAAACACAACTTTTCTTGTTATTTCAGTTCCTATTTTAGGCTATTATTAGAAGTGTTCACCCATGTAGACATGGCATATTAAAATCAATATACAGTCAGTGTCAGTCGCAAAATAAGTTTGCCGTTGCATTTTTTCAGTTTGCAATTTGTCAAGATGGGCATTCCTCTTGACTCAGTGAATGTTAAGAAAATGGAAAAGTTCTGTTTTAAGAAGGGAAACTTAACTATTTATAGATGTGAAGCACCTCATGGAACTGACTTGTTAAGTCAGCTGCTGCAGAGGTTGCCTTAGACTTTCTCCTTGTCTGTCATTTTGACAGACAGGTTTGTAAAAATTCATTTTAATTCTCATTTTTTAATAATAGTGAGGCATAGTCTATTTAATTTTCAAAAACAAGTTGATCAGAATAACATTTATAATGCAGAACAAACTTGGATATTATGCATTTGTAAGTGCAGGGAGAGAAAAGATGAATAGAGAAACTAACTGTGAGGTCACTTTCCACATCAGCAGTGGAGGTCAGGTGTGCTGCTGCTCTCTGATAAATGTACTTTAAGCCACTTGCTTCATCATAATTATTGGGCAGCTCAGTGTTGCCAACTCAGTGAATTTCTCGTTAAATTTAGCAATTTTTCAGACACTCTTAGCCACTTTATTTCTATAAAGCGATTACCAACAAAGTTAGCAACTTATTCACACCATCAGGCAAAAGACAAGAAAAATATTCATATTATATTATAATTCAGTCCCATTTATGCTGCCCAGAGTAATACAGTCAACTGCTCTGAAGAGCTAATATAATCTTGGATTTTTCTCAAACTTTTTATCATGACTTTGTGATAAAATGTGCTAAAGATTTCCATTTTGCTACAGCCGACACAGCCATTATGGTAGATTGCCCTCAGTGTTTTAATGTATCAAAAATAGGACAGCCTTCAGATTTTTCTGTATTTGTTAAAAATTTTGATCAGTGATGGAAAATACTTGAAAAATATTCAAATATAATGCAGTGCAACCCTCTTCATGTAAATAAAAGCTTCTTCAGCTGCTTCAGTTTGATCTCTTATGCCCCTACATACAATCAGTATTACAGCGGCAGCTTAATTTGTTTCCAGCCACTCTTTTCTTTATGCATTTTATAGGGTTTTACATTAAAAGTTTTAGCAATTGTTTCAAGAAACGAGATGCACAATGTGGCTCAAACTGTCTTCATAGCCAAGAAGTTGACTGCATTCTGTAATGTTTGCCCTGAGTCAAGTCTGTAAGGTAACCAATTTATTTTTTTTTAGACATGCTTCAGTTCAGGTCACTTAAAAGTAGTCAGTCCAGGGAGCCTGTTTAGAGTGATAATAAGCTTGGAATAGCTTAAAACATTGCTCGATTTTGAGGGAAAGAATGTCCTTTGCATCATATTACAAGGAAGTTGGTTGGGTTCAGAATTGGATTTTTATAGGATTTCTAAGTGTGATGATTGGTAAAATTGCCAAGCACTCTACTAGTTCTCCTTACAAAATTGCAGGGAATCGAAAAGAAATTGCTCGTGTGATTTTGAGGATATCCTGTTGCAAGCGGAACAGTATTTTTAAAAAAGTGCTTAACAAATGTCTGTATCTGAGTGAATAAACATATTGAGTGAAGAAGATGGAGCTTTGATGAGATTCATGTTTCAATACCAATGAGTAAAACATGTTTTACATGTTACATTCCAGAAAAAATCACCTTCACAAATGCACCATCACCCCAAGAGTTTACTGAAGGAGACAACGCCAACATTATCTGTGACATCGTCAGCTCGCCTCCACCCAGTGTCCTCTGGAAATATAAAGGAGCAAAAATACATATGGAAAAGGATGGTAAGAGTTCTCTGAACAGCATGAAGATCATATTTCTGTTTTACTTGATGTGGTGATTATCTCCTGTCATCTGTTTTAATTCAGCACATTTTTAATATTCTTAAGTTGTTAGTGTTTTGTTCAACTCCAACTCTTTGACAAACATTAACTAATGAATATTAATGGTTTTAAATATTGTTTTATATTTAATTTGCATGGTCTAATTTGCACAGTTGTTTGCATAAAATCCATTTGAAGTCCATCATATTAGAATGAATCAAAATAATTAAGAAGCCATCAGCACTAAGTATTTTGTGGGCTTTGTTTTATTGCTTTCAAAAGTAAAAATTGCAGCTTTGAGTTTGGTGATGACAAAAGTGTCTAGGTAGTCGTACAATTTGACGTCTGAATACCCACGTTAACATTGTAATATGGCCTGAACATGAACAACATGTGCCTCAGAGTTATGATTTGAACAAACTCTTATGAAAAACCAACAAAAAGGATATTTTAAAACAAATTGGGGCTGCAACTAAAGATTATTTTCATTCTGTTAATTTGTTGCATCATCCATAAAATGACAGAAAATTGTGACAAATGTTTCCCAAAGGCCAAGGTGATGTCCTCAAATGTCTTTTTTTGTCCGCAACCCATAGATATTCAGTTTACTGTCATAGAGGAGTAACGAAACCAGAAAATGTTCAGATTTGAGAAGCTGATATCAATTAATTATTGATTAATCAATTAATTGTTGCTGCTCTAAAACAAATTAAAGGAGCAATGTGAAAAAAAAATCCTGAATTTAAATTTAAAACATTAAAATATTAACTAACATTATCAATAGCATGTGAAGGAGTCACAGTTATGATGTTATGTTAAGGACGTCTATAAATTGTGTTGCAGAGGTATCTACTGAAGTTAGCCTGCTGACCAACTAGCCTGCACCCATACTCGCCAACCTTGAAACCTCAAAAAAGGGGAGAATATGAAAACCAAAGTGGGCGTTTTGGGTTTTATAGATTTTGTTTCTTGCATTCTGGTGACCCTTAAAGAATGAAAATTACAATATCAAAGTACACATTTTTTTGTCAAACAGATATATAACTTAACCTATAATGCTTATTAGTTTGAATGGACCACAGCATATAACCTTATCTAGTCCAATTTCAAATTTGATTACATGGGCACTCATGGACAATTAATATTTTGCAAATGTTTTTCTCGGGGTATTTTAGTTAGGTTTTTCATAGAAGAATATACCTCTTTCCTTTAAAACTCCTTCCTTTATACTCTCTACTTCTCTTTCCATTTCTCACTCACGGTTATGTCTAGAAGGGAACCCCAGACCCACAAAAGAGTAATCATTTCAACCCAAATCACGATCTTTCTCTAAACCTAACAACTTGTGCAAATCTTGCAAGAATTTCACAAATGGAGGGTTCCCTTCTTGACATGACTCTCATTCAGTGAGGAGACAGAGCCATGAGCATGAATGTACAGTATTAAGAATAGGACACAGCCATGCAGTGGGTGCAAGCAGCTCACAACATTTGGCGTAGCTGTATTGTTGTCCAGGTGGAAACATAAGACTCTCAGAGTCGTAGGGCTTATACAAGCTTTATAGTGACAGAAACTTACTGTAAACTGGGAGAAAAATAAGAGAATTGTGATCTTGGGAAGAAAAATGGGAGGGGGCCAATGAAAAACAGGAGTCTCCTATGAAAGTCGAGAGAGTTTGCAAACACGATTCTGACTCCTGTGTGTTTGGCATCACCTTCGACAGGTGGCCATATTTTACATGCTGCTCTGATAAAACTAAAAATGTGACTTATGTGATTTAAATATAATGGACATAAACTACAACATACTACAGTACAGTACAGAGTTTTATAGCATTCAGCCACAGACACAGTGGTTTGCCAGTGCTGGACTTGAAATTGTTGATGCCCTGCTTTTGTTGCCATTTGCCTCCAGGGTTTACCCTGCACTTTGAAAGGAAAAATTAATTTGGTTTTGGATTTGAAAATACAATTGATTCTGTTATTCACCCCTGACACTGAGCAATATCATAATGCACATGGTATTGTTGGTATTGCTCACTAGAAAAATAATAACACAAGCCCATGTGTGGGTTGTAATAGTATTTTGAATTACTACATGATTAAATTTATTCGGTTCACATTTCATCTCAAACTGAGGGGGCTCTTGTGGGCTTTGGCCATATTCCTCTTTTTCTGGAGCTGGTGGAAGTAGCGTTGGGCCTGCTCACTGAGATGAATTTGACAAAGTGGAAATTACAGATAATCTGTTGTATTGTCAGTTGTTTTTTATATAACAGTATCCCCCAGACAGATGGAAATATTGCATATTCCTTGGACTAATGGAGCTTGAAGAAAATGCATAAATTCAGCATTAAGTTTGCAATAATAAAGCAGAGATATTAGTGACTAAATCAGACATCAGTGTTAAAGTGTTGAAAGGTTGTCAGCAGATATATCAAAGTGAATCTTTGCCATGGTTGACTAATTAAAGCAACTATTTTCTTTATATATTGTGCTTCATTACATTCCTATGTAACCATCTTGGTAGCACAAGAGCAGATGTTGATCATCAATACTTAAAGAGAGTGCCTAATTTTAACTGTCAAATATATAATACACCTGATAATGCATTCATCTTTGCTTCCTTTCAGTTCGGTTTAAGGTTCTGAGCAACAATCACCTTCAGATCCGTGGCATAAAGAAGACAGATGAGGGCTCATATACCTGCGAGGGCCGCCTCATGGGCCGCGGCGAGATTGATCTGCGGGTCATCAAGGTCATTGTGAACGGTTAGCAGCCCTCAAACTGTTTCCTCTTTTCCTTTCTGTTCCTGTGTGCATGTTTTTGTGCGGCAGGTGTCCCATGACGCTTAAAAAAGCTGTAGATCCTCAGAGGCGACCAGGCTCAGCATCAATGTGGAAACAGTTGCCCAGAGCAACCGTGTATCAAAGATGTTCCATGCTAATGAAGTCTGTTTCCTGCAACTTCTGAGCCTAGCAAATGAGTGTGCTTAAAATAAGTGTTCTGAATTTGTCACTGCATCTGTCTCTGTTTTCCCTCCTACTATCTGTCTATGTGACTAGCTGCCTATGTATGCATCTCTCGACTAATTTATTTTTCTTTCTAGCTTTTACATTATTTATCTATGTATCTCTCTGTGTCTCAGTGCTCCCGACCATCAGGGTATGGCAGTCAGAGGTGAATGCCACAGCAGATGTCGGGCAGCCTGCCATGTTGACTTGTGCTGTTGATGGCTACCCCGAACCCATGGTGACCTGGACAAGGTAAAACTCTGCTAGCAAGTTGGGAGACAAATGCTTTTAACACTGGCAGCAGCATTTGTCAGATGACAGCACATCACACTAATAATTTAAACAATGTACCTGTTAGTTTGTAGAATTAACTTGTAGTTAGCAGGACTCTTTTATTGATATTGATATTGTAATGTGAGACCAGATATTGTCTTAGATTTTGAATATGATTTTATTGTGATATGCATATGTGATACGCATGCATCATGCAGCCTTTCTATTATTGCCTTTGACTAAATAAGGTGGATATAATGACTCAGTCATTATTCTCATTGTGATAATATTTTGTGCAAGCACCAATTGTCCCTACAATATTGTCATAATATCAACATTGAGGTATTTAGTCAAATATATTGTGATACAGTATTTTGTTCCACCCAGTCCTAGTAACTGGGCCAGACTAAACATAGTGTAAAAAAAAAAAAAAAAGATGCCAGTCTTTATCGAACAATGAAGTGGCTGCTGTTGCATGTAAGGAACTTAGTTCTTTTCCTTTGTATTTATTATTTTTTGTCAAATTTATCAAGTTTAAACATTTTTGTATCAGCCTTCAAATTATTATTTTGGCATATGTGATTGTTTAGAAGTCAAGACTTGTCATGCTAGCAGATCCGTGAGGCTGTACTTGGGTACAGTGGTGCTTTGAGCTAAATGCTAAATTCAGCATGTAAGCATGCTCACTATGACAGTGCTAACATGCTGATGTTTGTTAGCGTTAACATTAATTAACAGGTTAAAATGTTGCCTTGATAATGGTGCAAGATGAAAAGTTAAGGGTTGACCAAAGTCTCCCCACCTGTACTAAATTTCGTGACAATCCATCCAATAATTGTCATGACATTCATTTTGATTCTGAACAACTCGCTGGAGCTATAAGGAAAGTCAAGGAATCACCCAAGTCAATACAATAGTCATCCTCTGTGGATCATGAATATCTGTGTATAATTTCATGACAGTCCATCAAATAGTTGTTAAAATATTTCAGTCTGGACCAGAGTAGAGGATTGACCAACAGATGGACAGACCGACATTATCATCCATAGAACAACGCTGCCTGTGTAACTAAAAGATAGTGTTTAACAGTGATAGCACCAACTGTTGTCGACAGCGTAAATGGTTGTTGGCACATAGTGTCAGTTGATTAGATTAGACTTTATTGTCATTGCACAGAGTATAGGTACTGAGACAACAAAATGCAGTTATCAGGAGAGATGCTGAGCCTTGTGTTGTGCACAAGCTTCCATCTTGGTTATTATATCACTATCTGAAATGGTAAAAGCTGGCAGCAAACTAAAGAGATGAGTCTAAGTAGAAATAATAAGCTGTGTTAGTTGTACGTGTGCCAGCCATATACTTTATGAGCTAATATTATCTTAAAAATGAGAAAATGTTTCTCTTACATGTTTAGATTTCTCCACTGGTAGTATTTACAGCAGTTTCCTAAGTACTTCATTTCACAGAAACATTTTGCTCCTGCATAAGAAATACGAACTGAGGGTGAAATTCATTATAGCCTGTTATATTTCCGTGTCATAAAGGTTGTTGGTTTCTATAACACAACAGGACTGCATGAAAAGTGTAATTTTTCTCACCACCAATAACCTGTAGCCAACCTTGCATCATTTGCATTCTTATATAACATTATTTACATTATTGTCTGTTGTACATTATTATATAAATATTTCAATATGATATAAAGTTGTTTTGTTTTTTAATCAAAACATATGGTACATTACAGCCTGCTGGTTTGGTTTGTTGTCAGAGAGAAGCATTATGCTGCCTCTTAAGAAAATGGGGTTGAATATCCTCCAAAATAAAGGTGATGAGGTGTGTTTTTTAGTTGGCTTTTACAGAAATGGTTTTGGCCCATATGCACCAGTCTACCTCCATCAAACTTGTGGCCAAAGTGTACGCCAGACACTTAAAGCTATTAGGGATATTCTACCAACTGGTTTATTCATTGCAACAGGATACTTAATCACAGGGTATCAGAGGTGCATGTCAACAGTGAAACCTGAAGACTGGAGTGTCATCAGTAGCGACATTGTTGTGTGTATCTGAATACAGCCACTGATAGGCTCCTGCTTTGTTAAACTGTTCCTGTTCATCTTGTTTCCAAGACAGCAGTTAGCTGTGTAGACAGCTTCGATTGGGGGTGGGTGCAAACAGCCCAGGAGCTACTGTTGCCCTTGGATTTTTTGTGCTTTGTTGCCCTTGAAATAATATTTTGTACTTGTGCAGTTAGACGGTACCTGCATGCTGTTGAAAGCTGTATTGTGAGCAATCACAGACCGTCAGAGGCCAGAGAACATTATCTCCTTTACATGGCTGCCAATGGATGACAAACAATTTATACTCTGTGAGGACAAAATGAAAATACACGAGCCATTTTTGTTCAAATTGATTCTTAACACCAAATGTCAAAAGGCCCTCAGAAGAAAAACATCATCGCCCTCATTTTCTAAAAACATTTTCTGCTCCGAGATTTTCAGCTTTTCACCTCTTTTCTGTTTTCATCACTACACTTCTGCTTAATCGTTTGATCTTTTTCACTTTGTCATTCAAGGATCTCGGGAACTGCTGCTTACTTTCTAAAGACTGAAGGGTCACAACTGGGAAACAGTTATTTTTTAAAGAAAACCTTGTAACATGGTGCAGTCTAAGAATGATGTTTGAAATTGATCTGGATACATGGATATAATTTTAAACACTTATGTGTCACAAGGACTGAGTTGCGCCTTAAAAAATGTCCTTTATTAGTCTTTATTAGTCTACTCTGGTGCTGTAGTCAAGAAAAAAGTCACGTATGCAACGAAGGACAAAGATTTGAGATATTTCTTATTAAATTCAATATAGGGCTGCACAGAAAGTGAAAATTATGTTAAAGTGCAAAAGTGCAAACGTGGCAGTCTATGTTGGACTATTCTCAGTGCAGAATGAAGCATGCATGATGAGACACCCCATGTAAGGCTTGCTCTACAGACGCGCCGAGTCAATGGTCTGGGGCTTAATTAAACCCACGAAGCCAGTTGCCAGCAGGTAGGAGTGGAACGGATCATCACTGGTCTGTGCAGATCACCCCCCACGGTTCGGCCTGAATGTGATCAGTGGACTAAATGAAACGATTATAACGTGAAACAGTTTTACTGTCAATGTTACTTTTTAAAGTAATAATTCCTCTCGAGACAGATGTGCGTGGTATTTTACTCTGCAGTGCATCTCTGTGTGGCAGCAGTCTTTAAAGAAAAATAAGGAAGAGCAACTTATTTAAAAGCGGTCACTTTCACCTCCATCTAATGAAATCCCGAACATGACTGTGGGCATTTTCACTGGTAACTGTAGCTAGGAAACTGGACAGGCTTGTCAATATAGACATAGATCGTAAGATTGTAATGTTTTTTGTAACTTTGGGGGTCTAAACTTCTACACATGGCTCTGCTCAGCTCACTGGTGCGGATCTGTGTCTGCCTGTCTGTGTCATAGGCTGTTGTGTTGACTGGCTGTTAGTTGTGACTTCTCACCAATCAGAAGTGTACTGTATGGTATTATTTGTGTAATATTATTATTGTTATTATATTTACCATTACTATGGTGATTACTACAGGCAGAGAGAGATGACAGCCAAGTGTATTTTTAAATGTGCTTAACCCTGATCCCACATTTTTTTTTCTTTTTCTTTTTTTGCAAATGATTAGATCCGTGAGTTTTGTAATCTGTTGCACCCCCACCAGCAGGCCAAGACACCAGACACATAAGAATAGTAGAATTGCATAGTGTTGTTGTCTATACTGGCAATGGGACCCACTGGTTTGGGAAAAGGTACAAAAACCAAGTCATATCCAATTTTTTATTGAAGCCACTGAGGTGTAGTTTTTTAAAGTAAAAGTATAGTACAGTATCTGCGTTCACATTGGAGTAAAATTTGATCCACTACGCCGATTAGGAATCTGGATGTCAATGCAGCAGATTGCCAAATCCGCAATAGAATGGTTACTACCTGAAAAGTGTCTCGCAACAGCTGATTTAGGATCCACACCGCAAATAGCACTTTTATGTTCATTGATTCTGAATCTAAGTTGTCTCTTTGTTTCCTACAGGAACGAGGTGGTTCTGGAGGCAGGAGAGAAGTACAGCTTTAACGACGATGGCTCAGAAATGACAATAATGGATGTGACCAAGCTGGATGAGGGGGACTACACCTGCATTGCCAAGAACAAGGCTGGGGAAAGTGAGCAGGAGCTCAGTCTGAGAGTGTTTGGTAAGGCTAAATGTTTTGTATACATACATGAACTAAAGTGACAATATAAATTGTTCCAAGTGTGTGGGAATGAGGTATAAGAGTATGTAGGTGGGGGAAGAACAATAGTATGGTTATGTGTCTGTTTTCTAAGGGATACAAGATGAGGTGTTGTTTCAGTGTGGGCTGTGCTTGTTTCATGTAAGGCTGAAGCTTAAGGATTTAGAGATCTGGCCAAGTGGGATGAGCTCAGCTGAACTCTTTGAAATCTATTTCTTTTTTTTCCCTTCATTTTTGCCCACTAGATTGTTGTTGTTGCTTTTATTTTGTCACGTAACGACGGCCATAATTTCACTCACAATCACAATATTAGCTCATGCAGTCTTTCTGTCAATTAATTTTACAATGAGTTAGCTGGTGCAGTTTATTTTCCTAAACAACAGCAGTGGCCGGGGCCTGGTTTTTCAGAGCTCAACGGGTAAACAATTACCATAAAATTACTGAAGACAGCTTTCAAAGCACATTGTTTACCTCTTTAGCGAGATTTATCTCATTATCTCCAAGATTTTCTTGCACTCCTAAAGCTTTGGTCTCCTTGCATCAATATAGGAAAAGCTGCAATCATGCGTGTCCCTATACAGTAAGCTCCTATTTCTGCATATGAAAGCTGTGTAAATGTAAAACTGTGTTTTCCAGATATGTTTTCCCCTGATCCTGAGTTCTTGAATTTCCAGTACCTTTTGATGCCAAGTCTGATTAGAAAATACTTTCTCACATATTACAGCTGCACAGTATGCTGCCTTGAAGCCTGTTTCACTATAACATTCACAATCACAAGCCACAATTAAAGGTGATGTTTAGAGAAAGGTATCTATAATTATTCCTGTCCCATCTCAACCCCATTACAGAATTTAAAAAATTCAGGTCCCAGTCTCGGAAGAATGACTCCTGTCCCTTCCCATTCCCGTCAATTCACAGTCCACACACGTCACAGCTGCAACCAGGGCTCGAAATTAACTTTTTTCCTCAGTGTCCCACACTGTCCCAAATTCTATTTTCAACTGTCCCAGACTTAACAACCATTGTTTCAAATTGAAGTTCTTCCTTTTCCTGTTACATAATAAATATACTTAAATAACTTTGTTTCAATAACTTTTATATCACTTCACTGACTCACTCTGGATTACCCTCAAAGCTCTGCGACATGTTCCCTTCACTTGTATCTGAGTAAAAAATTGAAATCACCCTGGGTGGTTGGATATAATCATTTTTATTATTTTCTCAATCTTTGGTTATTGTTTCTTTCTGTTTGATCAATAAATGCATCACTGCAAACTCCAGTGCAAATGCAAACTTGTTTCCAATTGGTAAGCTACACACCAATGTACATTTACATGTACACACATATCTCATAGGGGACACTTATTTTTCACACCAGGACAGTGTGTTAGTTAATGACACAGTGTAGAGCTCACATTGGTGCTACCTCACATTTTTTAAATTTGATTGATTTGAAATAATTTGATTTTTAAAAAAAATGTATATACTGTATATTTTATTGTAGATTTTATATGATGCATTAACATAATAATTTCATTTGTAATAAGTTTCTCTACTGTCCCAGAATTATCCTAGACACTATATCTTTGTGTCTCAGGTGCTATTTTTATTGTCCCGGGCACAACAGGGCATCCTTATGTTCAAGCACTTGCTGCAACCACCCATAAGAGCAGATGCTTGAGAGTAAAAGAGAATAAAAAGAGACAACACAATGACTAGCATTATGGTCATTTAAAAAAAAAACGTACATATTGGTATTATGATTCCCGTTCAGCTCCTGTTGACATTTTCCTGTCCTGTCCCAGTCCCATGATGAATAGTAAAATTGACTCCCATCCTGTGGGAATCCCTGAGGAATCCATGTCCCACAGGATTCCAAAAAAAAATGTCAGCCTCTATTCAGACTGAATATATTTCTCTCGGGGAGGTGGGGTGATCTGAACATTACCTGCACTCGTCAGCCATTTTAATCCTGACAGGAGTCCATATGTGGCTAATTTTTCAGCCCAGTCAGAGTTCCGGCTTACGTCCCACCTGGGACTTATGGCCACAATTATACGCTGCCACTGAACCCTGTCGCGTTCTTTGCCCTGTGCTTCTTCCCACAAGAGACCCATCTCTTGCTGTTCTGTCATCACTGTCCTTCACCAAGTGGTTTTTGGTCTGTCTCTCATTCTTCTCCCTGTTGGAGTCCATCTCAAGGCCACTATGCGCATCCTTTTATTGGATCTTTGGGACATGACAGAGCCATAGTAACTACGGTCCAGCTGCTATTGGATTCACAGGGCCAAGAGCTGATATTAGGGAATAAAAAAAAGCTATATTGATATATAAAGGCTGATATTCATAATTTATAAAATCCAACATGACATCAGGGTGCTGAAAACAGTAAACTTTCAGTAGGAATTTTTAATAATTATAAATAACTACAAATTTTGAAGTGAGAAAAAGTATCAAATATATACAAAATGCTGCTTATAAAACAAATAAACAAAAAATAACCTGAACAATAAACAAACTGTATTATGTTTTATAAAAATATGAACAACAATACTGATAATATTTGCTGACTGATAAATCTGTCCGACACCATAACCTATGTTTCTTTATCTCAGGGGACACATTAATGCTGCCTGTCTTCCTACAGTGTGAAGATCCTCATCTGAGATCTTATTGGGCAGTTGATATTGCAGATTTTGCGTATGCAGCTGTTGTGAAAAATGTTGATCGTTCTCATGTCATTTTCCGTTACTCTCCAGCACTCTAAGTGAACAGCCGTAACATTGCTGTTGTAATTACCTTTGTAGAGCAGTTTTTCTTTTCTTTTTTTAATCAACTCACTGTGAAATTTGACTTAAGTGTAAAAATGGAGTCAGAAGTCAGAACTGGTTTTGCTAATCTGATGGATGGAAACATGCTAACACCAACATATAGGGTCTATTAGGGAACCAACATGGTGGGAAAAAAAACTGAGGCTGGAAAATGTTACCAAATGGGCTGCACTGTCAGCTGCTACAGTTACTGGTATTGGTCAATCTTTTTTAGCCAAAATGTGTTTACATTTTGTTTTGTACATTTATATTTTAATGAACAATTAAAGGTGTGCGGAATTGGCAGTTAGCAGTTCATTTTTGCAGTATAGCTATGGATGTACAGACAACTATGGTTGGATAGCAAGTGTCTTTTTCTCTATAATTTGCAAGTGAATTTATGGACATTAATTCCTGATGGACATCTGACTTAAAGAAGTGTATGTCACACTGTATGATATCATTATGATGTCCCTGTGTGTTAAGATTCAACTGAGTTATGATTCTTAGAAGGAGCATGGTTTTCAACTCAAATTCACCTCACGCAGTATCTTTGCTTCTTGTCTCTCCCTCTGTGGCCCCTGAGGCAGCTTTGGCTGTCTCTTTTGGCTTTGTCCTGCCGAATGTAATCCTGTAATGTCACGATGGTTAAAATGCCGTCCGGAACGATGTGTTAAATTACTGAGGAGTGTCGTCCGAATGGGGCTTTAGGTAGCCTATTATTTATCAAGAGTTTCACACTTGAAGCCCAGCTTCATCAGGATTGTGTGGGTGTGTTTTGATCAATTTGATTGACAGTACTGGAAATATAGTGCTCAGAAGGATGTGACAACCCTCTATCTCCTGCTGATTACCCTCACCCACTTCAAACCACAGACAAAAAAGAAGTGCAGACATCTATCATTTAAAATAACTAATACTGTTCTATCCGTAGGAGGAGATTTCCTGTTCATGCGACCTCAAATTTTGATTGAGAAACTAGATATTCAGAGCCTTTAAATAAAGCCACATTGAAATTAGCAAAGCAAAGTATTGGAGCACTGAATGCCTGAACCTGAAAATGTATTATGCATCAATATCTTTGAGAAAAGTCTGCTTGAGTGTCGGTCTGGAGCTGTAGTGGCAGCAGGGTTTAGGCAGGATTTCTTACCCTCTTCTCTTCTCTTCTCTCTTCGGCATAAACAAAATGCTGACATTTAAATGAAGTTGTTAGACAGCACCAGAGGTTTATGCACCTGTGAAATACTCAAAGCAGCAACGCTCACTTCACTTGCTGCTGACACACATCGTCAATGTGGATACTGTTATTGAAACTGCTGGATCCATTGTTCATTCGTTTGTGCCCTTCTCTGGTCCTATCGCTCACACTTCTGTATCCTCAAACAGTTCCAGGGTTTCAGTCGGGGTTAACTGGGTTCAACAATCTACTTGCTCAAAGTTAATTTATACTTGCCCATATACAGGTTGTTTTATTAGCAGCTATTAATAACAACAGAGACTAAAGATAATTGTTATGTTTAATCTAGGGCTGCAATGTCTATAAAGTGTCAAAAAAAAGTGAAAAATGTCTATCTCAGTTTTTCAAAGTCCAGGGTGATGTCTTTAAATGAACAGTTCACCCCAGAATCAAAAAATACATATTTTTCCCAGGGCCTGTAGTGCTATTTATCCATCTCGATTTTTTTGGCGTGAGGTGCAAGAGTTTTAAAGTTATCAGTTGTAGAGATGTCTGTCTTCTCTCCAGCATAATGGGAATAAATGGCACTCAGCTTTTGGTGCTCAAAGCACCAAAAGAATGCTTTTGAAAAATTCAGAACCAGTGTCTCTTTCTAAAAATCATGATGCAGTTACTCAAGATAATCCACTGACCTTGTAGTTTCAGTTTTATGTAGGAACTGCTTTCTTTCTAGTAGAAAGAAAGCAGTTCCATTACGTTCTAAAGTAGTTCTGGTAGATTCTACCACAAAAAGCAAGTAGTTCCTACATTAAACTGTTCACAATTCACAGACCTTGAATATCTCAGAAACTCTGATACTCACACCAAAAAAATCTAGATGGATAAACAGCACTACAAGCCAGAGGAAAAATATGTATGTTTGATTTTTGGATGAACTGTCCCTTTAACTGATACAGTGCCAAAACAAAGTTGAAAGATGGTGGTTTCCATCCATAGATAAACGTGGACAGCATTTAAAACAGCATTTTGTGCCATTTTACATGAAAAATTACTCGAACAATCAATTAATTATCAAAATAGTTTAATTCTTTCTTCTATTGTTACCACTTACCTGGTCGAGCAGGTGAGTTAGCGGGCCATCCTTATTTTTGAGCCCTTGTTTATATAGTGGATACAATCCATTTAAAAATGATAATCAGCTCTGATCCCAACCCTGCTGATCGACTTGTGACAGCCCTCGCTGCGAATACATAATTACTGCATCAAATACTTTTAATTTAGAAATAACAAAATGACAGCACAGCTGTTCCTTTGTTTATTTGATCATTTCAGCTGAGATAACAGCATTTTAATACAAGGTTGCAATTGTTTTCTTTTGCAAAAACCTGTAAATTATACATGCTATATTGACTAGGCTTACATTTTGCAAGTGTATTGCTTGATCCATGTGTTCGCCCTTCATTGGAGTGGAATGAAAAGTATGAAAGCACAGAGTAATGCTCAGCCTCACATTTCAGAGGTAGCACTTCAATTTGCTTCGCAGTGCTCATGTCACAGTTGTGAAACCCTGCTGTGCTTTCAGGTTAGCTTAGGTGTACTGTAACATGACAGTTCTCTCAAATGTAAACAAAAATGGGGACCGGCTCCTTTGAGATAGGCTAAATAAATAATTACATGAATTAAGTTTGGCTCCACACACGGTTATCACAACTTTGCTGCTGCTGCGGCTGGAAAAGCTTAAATGCAGTTTTGCTGCCACTAGAATCCCACTCACCTGTCAAGCGATTGATCCTCATCCTCCCTTTGAACTCGTCCCAAATCCACAGAGTTGCTCTTCTACTTATTGTATTTGTGCTACCAAACCACCTGGCTGTCGTGTTGTTATGCTAGAGCATCTGTGATGACTTTGTTTTTGTGTTTACAGTCAAACCTAAGATCACGTACATCGTCAACCAGAGCACATCAGAAATGGAGGAACAGGTAACGCTGACTTGTGAGGCGTCAGGAGATCCGACTCCCACCATCAGCTGGAGCTACGGCGAGCATGTCTTCACTGAGGGAGAGCAGGTAAAGTAATAAAGACAATATGGATGATAGTGGAAGCTAAATATTTAAATCTTTGGTACCTGAGGGCTGCTGTTTTGCAAGCATCTTTCCTCCTGGAGTTAATGAACCACACCTGGTGTAAAGTAGACTGATATTAACTGTCCCAGTTGGATTCTGCAAATAAATTCTCACCTTTTTAAGTCACTAATACACGCTGGGAAAACCACTTGGTAGATGCTAAAAAAAGAGATATATTTATTGTGTCCAGTGATAGCACTTGCACTTGCAATTTGTGATACTTTCAAACTATAAAATACTAAAACTTCCAACTTTTTTATTTTATTTTAGTTTGTTTTGTAAGTACAATTCTGAAGTGTAGTTTTCATTTTTTATTTTAGTAAGCTACAATGTTTTCATAATCTATTTTTATCTTTTATTTAAGTTGTAGTTAACTATAATAACCTTGGTATGTGCAGAATTAAATGTACATTTCTTTTAGTCTGACTTTCTTATAGTATACTTTATAACACATTAGTATGTGAGGTGGAATTGGGACGCACTGACTCGTAACCCACCAGGGAGGTACACAAGCCTGCAGGATGCCGGTGTCTCAGGGGAGAGGAATTGAATACCTTTAACTAAATTCAGGAGGTATATTGATCATGTGCAGGTGGGGCAACGTGCAGTTTCATGATAAAACTCCTTCAACAAGTTTTCTGTACAGCTGATTATTTCCCCTAAATTAGCAGCTCCTTCGAGATGGCCCGGCAGATCTCATGTAATTAGCTCAGCGAAACTCAGCCACTAATGTGGAGTAGGCTCAGATTTGACTCGAGTTTTCCCAAATGTCAAGAAAATCTGCATCAGAAACCCAATTATAACATTCCCAAAATAAGCACGCAATTTGAGGCAATAATTAAACTTTGTCTGCTTCTTATTGTATGGTGTTTGCTAGAACGAGCACTTGAATGATTAAGTGTTTGTTTAGCATTTTCAATCACCGTTGTCATTATGCTGCTCATGCTGGTGATTGAAAAGTTTTAAATTCAAATGTTATCATTTACAGTATAATGTTTATCTCAGGATATTCTGCTGCCATCTTTCAACTTTGTTTTGACACTGCATCAGTTAAGGGGACAGTTCACCTGAAAA
>JAJHUR010105560.1:0-10476 GCA_027495735.1 Lutjanus campechanus
AGGAAGGAACAGATTATTTAAAGTCACCCCATCTGCTCCACTTTGAGGTTTAAAAAGGAAAAACCTGTTTCTGTCTGGTGGTCACACACACACCCACACGCTCACACACACACTTACACACATATACTGTACATATACGTATATATATAGTCTCTTAGCCAGTCCTCATTACTGGTGTGTGTGTGTGTGTGTGTGTTTGGGGCTGGATTGGGGCCATTTCCACCCTCTTGTGTTCCGGGTGGGGCGGGCGTTGAGGGGATGAGGTGGTTTTTTTTATAGCCACCTGATCCTATTGAGGGCAGTGTTGCACTCGTGTGAGCTAATTGCAGAGCGGGAATCACCCCCTGCCATGGGGAAACTAGCCTCGATGCTAAACGCTAACCAGTCAACACTGGTTTGGCTGCAATCAGGCATCATTTTTAAAGGTCCAGCGTGAAAAATTTGCATAGTTTTACTGTCTTATGTGTTTTCAATAGTGTATAATCACCTGAAAATAATAATCGTGTTTTTGTTACCTTAGAATGAGCTGTTTATGGACCCTTTTTGAGCCAAAGTTATGATTACATCATGGTGTTAGCGGGAAGCTAATCACAAAAAAGTCCAGTCAAAATAAAAGCAACTACATGTGCAATAATTTTTGGCCAGCGTCGGTCACTCTGCAGAAAACTGAAGCAGCAAAATAAACTGACAACAATCGGTCGATATATTTGTCCAATGGTTACCTCCATTGGTACCATCAATGGCTAAGAGTCCTCAGCAGCGGCTCTGTAGCCCTTTGCTGTGTAACTTCCCCTGTCTCTAAACCTGCAGATTCAAATAAAGGCTAAAAAAGCCTCCTTAAAAATCTAAAACTTAAGGTGAGAAGTCGAGCTTAAACTCCAAGATGCATTTCAGCAAGAAAAAAAAATTCTGACAAAAAACAAGTTAAAACATTTTCAGATTTTTGCACAAATCTAGTGACTTCAATTAATTAACATGCAGTCACACCTGGCTCTCATTCTTTGTTTTGCCTGAGATCACAAAAATACCCCTGAAGATCCGTTAAAGATGCTGCAGGACTGAAGCAGAGTGATGGACTGTGAGCTCAGTCAGCCTGTTACCCTCTGACACACTAACTAGACTGACCAGTCTTCACTAAATCTACTGGAATACTTAAATTATTTCTCTTGATTTAATTAAAGGGACCCCTCTTGTTTTGACCACAGTAAGTGTCCATGTTAGGACAGTGTTGACCTCTGATTCATCCTGATACAAGAAAACAAAAGACTTGTTGGACTGTTGTCTTCTTAATATTTAACCAGCATGGTCAGATGGACCACTGGGAGGTGATTAAATGTGAAAACTGAATCCTCCCCTCGCAGAAAACAACCAGCACCAGCCCGTGTTCAGCCCGTGTTCAGCCTGGATCCTGCAGCATGCAGGCTAAAGACACTTTAAATAGGCTAAAGAGACTCCGTGTTGCCCTGACCGGCGGCTTAATCCTCACATCACTGAGCTAAAGAGGTCCAACTTACACTCACCGTCACTTACCAGACACAGAATTGATCCCAGTGTTTCCAGTCAGACGAAGATTTAACTCAGACTTTGGACTTTTAATCTGTGCAGAGGATGAAATGTGAGCTGGGACGGAGGCTGAGACACGTTAGCAAACATTCAGATAAAAAAGACTGAAGGTGTTTCTGAAAGTCGGCTATATCTGTCAGCAGCCTCATTAGGTAATGACCAGTTAACTATATATAAACCAGGTGCATAGAATAAAAATAGAGAATTAAAAAATGTTTAGTCAGCATCTGGATGACGATTACACATCAGATTCATGTTGCAAGTTTATTTTGGTAGAACAAAGGAAATGTTCAGACATGTTCAACGATCTGAAATCCTTTTAAAAACATGCACCATATGTGCAAAATCTGCACCAAAAAATCAATTACAACAGAAATATACTGTAATTTACTTTGCTAATGTGATTAGACTGTTTAATGTTGCAGCTGTTATTAAACCAAATCCAGTTTTATACCATGAGAGCTTAATTTATATTAAAATGATATAAAAACACCTGATTGTTGCAGGTTATTTAGTGATAAGATTTTCTTGCTATAAGAAAACAAAAAATTAATTTCTCATGAAGATATTTTTTGATAAACAGTCAGTTAAAAACAGCATAAATAGAATAATACAGAATAAAAAGATGATAACACAACAAAAAGGAGTGCAAATGTTCAAAGTCCGTCCATCTTCAACAGTTTATCTGAAGTCGGGTCATGGAGGTAACAGTTCCAGCAGGGGACCCCAGACTTCCCTTTCCGGGCCACATTAACCAGCTCTGACTGGGGGAACCCGAGATGTTCCCAGGCCAGGGTGGAGATACAATCCCTCCACCTGGTCCTCGGTCTGTCCTGTGGCCTCCTCCCACCAGACGTGCCTGGAACACCTCCCTCGGTAGGTGAACAGGTAGCTTCCTTCTGAGTCTGGCTCCTTTCTACACAAAGGAGCAGTGGCTCTACTCTGAGTCCTTCACGGATGACTGAGCTTCTCAGAGTCAGGGGGGTCACAGGCCTTGTTGATGAAGCCAGTTGCAGATGAGAAGAAACTGTTCTTACATCAGGAGGTTTTGGTCCTGATGGACTGCAAACTCCTGCCAGCGGGGAGCGTCTTAAAGAGTTTGTGTCCGACATGTCAGGATCCTGCAGGGATGTCAGTCTGCAGTCTGTCCCAGCAGCGTTCCAGGTGCTGATGGAGGAGGTGAGGGCGGACTGGACGATGGCGGCGTACAAGTGCTCCATCACTGTCTTTGGCAGGTTGAGTTTCTTCAACCGCTGCAGGAAGAACATCCGCAGGGTGATGGGGGCGGGTGAGGCTGAACTCTTCTGAAGTCCACAATCATCTAAGCTAAGTCTTCAGAGCGCTGAGCTCCAGGTTGTTCTCGCTGCACCAGGTCACAACACGGTCAATCTCCCACCTGTACATGTTTCCTGAGCTTCACGTGCTGCATCCTTTAAGACAGGAAGTCTCTGGAGTTTGTCCTGTTTTTATGTGGCTCAGCTTCTGTCTGAGGTAATTTGTACCTTTAGACGTTTGTCTCTGATTGTCCAGATCCCATGTTTGACTGAATAATTCTTTAGTTTTTCTTTTTTGTGAACATATGGACACGTGTGTATGTTGTTTATGACAGAACAAACAAACCAGACTCAGTGTCTGGTCACAAAGTTTCCTCTTGGTGCCTGCTGACCCTGCACTTGTTCTGACACAAAATGTCCTTCTGTGTTGTGCGTCCAGGCCAGGAGGAGAGCGGGGCAGGCGAGTCCTGTGATAACTTCACAGACCTCAACCTGTCCCACTGCTTCATGGGAACCAGCCTGTACGTCCGCCTGCTGCTCTACACCCGCTCCAACCTCGACTGCGGCCGCGAGCTCAACCACCACCGCCTGTCCTCCCAGCCGCTCTTCAACCTCTCCCTCCCCACCGCCTTCGTCATCCACGGCTACCGGCCCACCGGAGCGCCCCCCATCTGGATTAACCACATAGTCCACCTGCTGGCCGAGCAGGAGGACATGAACATCATCGTGATGGACTGGAACAAGGGGGCCGCCAACCTCAACTACTTCACCGCCGTGACCTACACGAGGGAGGCGGCTTACAACCTGACGGGCTTCATCATGACGATGCAGGTGAGACGCTGCCGTCAGGGTGAGAATATTTACCTGAGAACCTTTACAGCAGCTGTTTTCTTTCTTTCTTCTTCTTCTTTTACATATTTATTGATTTTTATGGCACTTCTGTGACTCCATACATCTTATTATAGTTCTGTATTTATACCAGAGGTTTTCCTAAAATGGAGTCAGTACCTTTTAGAAAAAGAGGTGTAATTTCTGCACCATCCTGGGTCAGAACCCCCCTACTATCCTGATTTGCATTTGTGTTGCTCCACAGCAATTTACAGTGCTGCTAAATGACAAAAGTCCCACTTTTCATGCAGTGTTGAGCAGCTAAAGAGCCACATATTTCCCTCCAGATTTGGTGGAGACCAAAACCAGAGTAAAAAAGTAAAAGGCGAGTGAATATTGACTTACGGTTTTACTCCACTGTGCACGGCTGCACCGCGGTCACTGGAGCAGATTGCATCCAGTGCATCCCAGAAGCAGCTCTCTGCTCGGCTTCAAACATGCGCCAGATCTATTTTTGAAGGATGCTGCATCAAGCTGCATGGAGAGAGAGAGAGAGGGAGAGAATCTGGTCAATTTCTAAAATAAAACATCCTGTGCAGACTGCAGATCATAAAACCAGACGGAAAAAAAAAATCTATTTAACTACACAGCTACTTACCCAAGATTGAAAAAATGACCAAATCAACTAAATCTGAGTAAGTCAACATAATCAGGCAGGCAAACTGGTCTCCTTCTGAAGTGCTGCTGGGGGGACACGCAGCCCAACAACCTAAATCTTAACACATCTCATCTTGTGATCAGAAAACCACAGTAAATAAATGTGATTTTCATGAGTCTACATTCCCTCAGTGTGTCCCTCCTTGTCCTGTTTCTGTACCCTGTCAGGACTGAAATTCTGATGGAGACAGACTTTTTAATGACCTTTTTCACGGTAGCCATGTTGACATGAAATAGTAGGATAAACACAGGTACTGATTTAGGCCCTGTTCCATTTAGTGTGGCAAAGACTTTCCACAACAGCAGCACCCTGACTCTGTTTGAGCATGAGCAAAATAACTCAACAATAAACTAACAGATCCTACAGATTCTACCTTTTAAGTATATTGAGCCTTAAAGCTGCTTTTCTCCTCGAGAAAACACAACGAGAGCTAAATGTGAATGAAAACGAGCGACAACAAAATGTGAACCGTGAAAGTGATGTTCTGAATGTCGTGTGTCTGCAGGAGGAAGGAGCCTCTCTGAGCTCAGTTCACCTCATCGGCGTCAGTCTGGGAGCTCACCTGGCTGGATTCGTTGGAGCGAATCTGAAGGGGAAGATCGGACGCATCACAGGTAAAATAAATAAAAAGAGAGACAAACAAACACACAAAGAAACAAAGCACCAAAATTTGAGATTTACAAACATTTCTGTCTCCTCCAGGTCTGGACCCCGCGGGGCCGATGTTCACCAGCGCCACACCGGAGGAGAGGCTGGACCCCTCAGACGCCATGTTTGTGGACGTTCTTCACACCGACATGAACTGTGAGCATCTAAATTACATTTCCTGAACACAGGGGTGTGTGTCAGTGACATGAGTGCAGAGACAAACACGGTTCCAGCTGACGGAACGTGATACAGAACAGAACTCAACAATGTTTGTATAACCAGTTTCTTTCTTTTGTTTGCCACCATTGTTCCTAACCTTACAGAACGATGAAAATTAAACCTTTTCCAAACTTTTAAAACACGCTGTTGGAACACGTGCACATGTGTCTTGGCATCGTCTGTGTGCCTTTCAGCCTTAATTAACGTCCATGATTTATGAAAACAGTCTGAAATGTGGACTCATCAGACCACAGCTCACTTTTCCGCTTTGCATCAGTCCATCTCAGATGAGCTCGGGTCCAGAGAAGTCTGCAGTGTTTCTGGATCTTGTTGATATGTGTCTTTCTCTTTGCATGGTCGAGTCTTAACTGTGTGTTTTTCATGTGCAGCGTTTGGACTGAGAGGAGCTCACGGTCATATTGACTTCTATGCGAACGGTGGAGCAGATCAACCGGGGTGTCCCAAAACCATCTTTGCAGGTGAACACACGCACACAAACAGAACTCGTCCTTTCACACACACTCATTAACACACACACACACACACACTGACTGCAGTATCGTCTTTTCCTCCCTCAGGTAAATCTTACTTCGTGTGTGACCACCAGCGCTCGGTGTTTCTGTACTTGTGCTCTCTGAACCGAACCTGCAGCCTCACGGGTTACCCCTGCTCGTCCTACGGCGACTTCCTGGAGGGGCGGTGCCTGCAGTGTGAGGCCTTCAGACCCGCCCCCTGCCCCGTGCTCGGTACGTGGTGGAAATGTTTACAGGCTCTCTGAGCACCTAAACATCTCATTTACTCTGGAGGCCAGTGAAACCTCACACTGTAGAGTCTGAAGTCTTACTGAACCGTGACTGACGGAGGTCTGATCACCTGTGTGGTCTCACCTGCAGGTTATGATCTGAGCCTGTGGAGGGACAGTCTGCTGCGACTCGGACAAACCAAAGTCTTCTTCAGCACCACAGCGACGCTGCCCTACAGGAGTGAGTCAAACACACCCTCACAGGAGAGACTCAATATTCAATTTTTCATATTAAAACCCCCCCAAACATTCTAGGATTCTGGTTTCTCAAATGGAGGATTTGCTGCTTTTCTTTTTTTTATTATTTGAATCTATTTGTCATAATTTTGAGTTTTTTCTTTATTTTTATAGTCCCGTTTTCTCATATTTTTCCTTTTTCAAAAAGTTGTGATTTGGTTCTGTGATTTGGATATTGCACCATAATGCAACTTTGATAATTTTGCAATTAATTGTGCAGCCCTGAAGTCAAAACTGAAACAGTTGCTGTGTGGCCTTACTGATGGAGATCTGGACTAAAGTATAACATGACAGAAACTCATCGATTGCAGCGCAGCAGCAAACAAGACAACAAGAAAAATATCACAGCAGGACTGAAGTTAAAATGATCTCATCTCAGCGTTGACTGATTTTTGGTTTGAGAATGATTTCTGTGTGTGTGTGTCAGAGCTGAGTTACAGAGTGGACATGGTGACCTGGAACCAGTACCTCCGCTGGGGGGTCGTCTACATCCGTCTGCACAGCGGCAGAAACTTCACAGAGGCCCGAATAGACCAGTAAGTCTGTCTGTGAGACCAGTGAGACCAGTTTCTCCTGTTAGCCGTCAGTCAGAACATGCAGATGGTCACATGACCACACAAACAGGAAGTTTACAACACGTCTGACTGAAGAAAAAGACAAAACAAGTAAAACCTGCAGACTGAGGCTGCTGTTGCTGACTTAAAGGGGCAGTTCACCCTCTTACTCATCTGGTTTTATTCATTTATTTTTAGGATTATTTTATTATTTATTCATCATCTAGTTTGAGTGTGAGCTGCAGCTACTTGAGATAATCCACAGACCTTGTTGTGAGCAGTTTCATGCAGGAACTACTTTCATTCCAGTAGATTCTACTGCAGAAAAAAAGTAGTTCCTACATAAAACTGTAGGAAACTACTGTGTTTTTCACCACTTTTTGGCCTCATGACTTGTTTCAAATTCAGATTATTGTTGTTTGGAAACTTAGTGTGCATGTTAACCTCAGGACTGATGTGTTTTTAATAGTTTTTTGGACAATAATGGAGCTCTGTGGCACAGAGGAAGAGAATAAACCAGGCTGTGACACAGCTGTGGTAGAAACATTCAGTGCTGGTTGTGAATTTTTGTTGTTTAAAGCTTCTACAAAGAGTTTTTAACTGGTTATGAAACAGTCTCTGTTTATTACTGATGCCTCTATATGACCTATCAGTGATTTCTGTGTAGATATTTTTAATACCTGCATTCTCTGTGAAATCAGATGTAACAAGCCTGTATTTACAATTTCTCAGGAAAAAAGTTCTAGTGAGTTGTATGTTAGCTGGTTAAAAAGAAGATAATCTTATTTTTGGCACTTTTGTCCACAGGGGGCTCCAAAATCATTAAAATATGAAAGTTCCTTGTTGTATCTTGTAAATGTCGGCTCCCATTTTTTAAATTTTAACTCGAGCTCTCCTTCTCTGTGCTCCCAGTAAGCTCCTGCGGTTCGAGCAGTACACCTCCACGCGGCTGCTGGCCCAGTTCGACGACGACCTGCAGCAAGTCCAGAAGATCTCGGTGCGGATCAGCACCGGCAACGTGATCGGACCACGCTACAAAATCAGACTGCTGCGAATCCGCTTCACACCGCTGGAACATCCTGAGAGGTCAGTCCTGAACCCAGAGCGTTGGTCATTAAAGGTAGAATCTGAAGGATTAGTCCGAGCTACAGACTGACGGCAGGACACCAAAACATCCTGAGCAGCAACATCTTTATTTAGCTGTTTTGGTCTGAACACCAGTTTAAAACACAAAAATAACCAGTTTGCTGTCACACAAGAGGAAGAAAAGCAGAAAATCCTGGACTGGACTGAGGGAAATTTATCAATAAATTATCTAAATCGTTGCTGATTAATTGTTCTGTATTTTTCTCTCTTTCAGGCCTTTAATGTGCCGCTTTGACATCATCATGGAGGAGAACATGGAGGTGGCGTTTCGACCTTTACCCTGCAACTCTGGCCTCTGACCTCCTCATCAGACACACCTGTTCTTCTTCTTCTTCCTCTTCCTCTTCTTCTTCTCTGGGAACACATCTAACTCACCCAAACCGAGACATCCTCTGGGTGCTACAGGGTCTCCCGGCCCCATGTGGACCTCCAGGGGCCCCCGCAGGAGGAGCCGCAGCCTCCTCGCTGGACGATGGAAGACGGGCACCGAGGACGACTCGGGACTGGACTGAAGACGCGTCTCTGCAGGTGCTGATGGGATACGAGTGACTGACGTTAAACTGTGACGTCACAGCAACAAGATCTGTGAGAAGCTGCTGCAGGAGAGACGTTCGTCAAGGTGAGATCAGTTCTCTCCAAACATTCCTCTGTGGGATAAATAAAGTCTTGGATCAGCTGGAAATCTGTCTGACACCATGAAAAAGTACAAAATTCTACATTATATAGATGTTTTTCACAGGACAGTAGTGATGCACAGAAATCTACAAATTTGTATTAATTTTAATTGTATAAACATCAGATTTAAATGTTGTGTGTACTTCATATATATGACATTTCCTTTCAATAACAGCCAGAATTCCTACAGGAACGGCTCACTGTAAGAGTTTTAACATAAAATTAGTTTTTTGACAAAAATAAGTAGACACCTTTAGTCACATTTCTGCCCTGGATTAAGATCCTGTGAGGTTTGAAACTGATGTGGTGTTTCGGCGACTACATTTCTCATCTTCAGCAGCACTTTAACGCTCTGAATTTACATTTTAAACTATTTGAGAACTTGGATTTACCCAAAAACCAAGTACGCAATGTGAACTTTCTTTTTTTTTTTAAATCTTGTTTTTGTTTAACTGGAAAACTTTGCATTTTTGATGTTGTGGAAAACTTTAAACTTCCTTCCTCTGAACAGTTTCAGTGCAGTTTTTCTTGTGTGTGCCTTCTACCAGCAGCTCTCAACCTTCTCAGTTCTAAACCCTCCTGAAGTGTAAAAGTCTGCAGGCGCTTCATGCTGCAGATATTCTGCAACTACTTTAAAAATGTCAGTTTCAAGAAAACTAATCCCATCAACCCAGTGGGGGTGTTATGACTGCAGGCTGAGAGCTGCTGCCTCAACAGTGACGCTGCTATGACGTCTGTCCACAGTAAGACATAACCAGTCATAAGCTGTTGTACTACAGTAGTTTCATGTGTGATGCTGTAAATTGTGAGTGTTTGTAGTTTGTGAATTTGGGAGCTTAAGAAGGACGAGCAACAAGCAGGTGTTACTTTCATCTTTCAGCTGTCAAAGTGTTTTTGGGACATGAGTGTCAGTGAACGCATCATGTGACTGTTGACACGACTGAGCAGCCGATACAAAGATTTCCTCTGATGTGTTGCTCAAAACAGATTTGTCACAGTGCTGAAAAAAAAACCTAAACTGTTTTCTTTTTTATTATGTATTTTCACTCTTTGTTTGAAATAAATATTCATTTCAAAATATACGTGACGAACAGACTGAAATTTTTAAAATACAGCCTCAAAAACTGCAACATTGTTGGGCGACGCTTAGTTTGTTTTGAAACGTGTCACTTTTCAAATCTGAACCGGCGACGCTTCTGTCAGTCATCGTATCAAAGACACCCCCATAATAAAATAAACAGCTGTGATTGGTCTGATAAGAGAGACTGTTTTGCGTTTCTTTTTACCACAGTATCAAAACAAAAACACTTTTGTGCCGTATCATATTGAGGTTTAAAATTCTGGTATCGTCAACAATAGCAACAAGGTTGAATTTGAAACACAAAGGACAAACAAAGTGAAATAGACAAAATGTTTAATTTGTTCAGCAGCACCGTCATGTGACCGACAGGAAGGCTGGTGTAAAATACTGAACCCAACAGCAGGAATCAAGATAACGTAACATCTATATTCATTAACAACAGAACTACGTCATCAACGGTGACATCACACACGAGTGGTGGATTTTAAAAGCTCCAGTGTGCAAGATTTAAAGGGGTTTTACTGGCAGGATATGGCATAAATTTTGTTTTCATTAGTGTATAATCGCATGAAAATGAGCACTGTTGTGTTTGTTACATTAGAACTGATGTCTGCTCACTGCTAGATGCCAACAAATCCTACACACTGGTCCTTTAAACATCTTCTACAACGATACAGCTGCAGACAGTCAGACCATCATTACTTCAATAAACGGTGACGATTTGATTTAAA
>JAJHUR010105561.1:1646-22100 GCA_027495735.1 Lutjanus campechanus
ACATCCACATGACAAACCAAAGATATTCAGTTTAGTCATAGATCAGTGAAGAAACCAGACAGTATTCACTTTTGAGAAGCTGAAATCGGAGAGTTTGGCCTTTTTTCCTTAAGAAAATGACTTAAAATGATAAATTGCTCAAATCCAGTGTGTGGAATGCCTGACAAATAGAGATACTTCATTACTTTGATTTTAAAAAGCATGCAAAATTAACAATATTGCCTACAATTTTGTTTTGTATTGGTAAATGATGTTCAAATTCCACACCTTCAGTGTGTAACACAGGGTTTCCATGATAAATCTGTAGTCCTGGTCCAGGCTGACATACAGTATCCATGATGACATCACTGTGACATAATCAGGGATACTTTTTCCGACAATGGAAAGATCTATCAAAGAAACAGAAAATATTACGCAACTGTTAAAACTGTTAGAGGCTGAGTTGTACCGACCATGATGACTAGTCAGCTGACATTGATGTGTCAAATTGGTGGATAACGGTAGCTAACACCACAAAATAGTATAATATTATAGCAAAATGTGTTGATGCTTTTGTGTTTGAGATGTTTTAATGGCATAGCATGTGTAGGTGTTGCCCAATCCCGTTCCCTTGAATACCATTGGTTTGTTAAAAGGAATGTGAATGCAAAAGTCTGCAAGGAACCAGCAACTACAGCTGTTAGACACTGTCAATGCAATGGACATGGAGTAGAAGCATATATATATAAAGAATTGAAACAACCGCACTCAAGTACCAATCATATCAATCTAGTCTCTGTTTGAAAACATCCAACAGTGCAGTTCTTTCTCAAGACCTTGCATGCATGAGCTTTGCACCACATTTATTTCTCTCTCCAGTGGGGTCAGAGGGTTTCTTTTCACTCCAGTGTGACAGAAGGGTAGCTGGACCTTTTTCCCCTCCTCACTGTGGGTCTGTTTGGCAGGATGGCGCTGGACGGGATCCGGATGCCCGATGGCTGTTACGCCGATGGGACGTGGGAACTGAAGATGCATGTCACTGACCTCCACAGGGACGTGTCACTGAGGGTCACCGGGGAGATCCACATCGGCGGAGTCATGCTCAAACTGGTGGAGAAACTAGGTATGCACGCACACTGCTGTCAAACAGGGGTCAAGGTGGTTCATTGCAGCTGGTCAGAGGGTCTTATCTAAAGAGTGATAAACTGACTTGAGCGTGGTCTTAATTGGTTAATTCTGTCACACGATAGAGATGACAGCAATCTGTCTTGTGTCTGCTGATTTTATATGCATTCCTTTTGTAACAGAATGGATATGGTTGGTGTTAATGAAAAGCCATTTTCTTTGATTTCTGCTCATGCTGTAGCGGAATTTCTGTGTGTGCCAAAGGCTGACTTGTGTTATCTGTTCTTATTTGTTGGGCAATAAAAAACTCAACATAGCTATCATTCTGAGAAGTGAGTTTTCACTAAGTGAATACCTCTTTTATATGCAAACGTACAAACTGTTTCTGAATACAGGCCAAATTTAGGAGCAAGCATTCTCCAACTTTGGCATGGCTGGGAACTCCAAATTGGGTTTTCTGCCAGAAACACTGAGAGAAAATGTTAGAAATCAGAGGTTGGAGACAAACTACATGATTGACTTTGGAGCCAAAAGCCTGTTTTTTTCAATACATGTTCTAAATATGCAGACTATTTAATGGAAATGTATCTTTGTTCAGGGTTCTTACAGGTGCTCGGAATAATTGAATTAATGCACTAATTTAAGGATTTGAAGTGCCTGGATTCTGGATATCGAGCTTGAAACTGCTTTAAGTTGAAATTGCATTACTTTAATAATAAATTGCTCTTGGACTGAAAAGTTCGCTTTTAGGATCAAGGAAAGTTAGAGAGCCTAATTGCTTTTACCTTTTGCACAAAATGAAGACAACTCCACCTGAGCCTCACTTGCTGCTGTCCATGTGTGGCTACAGTTTAAGATATGTTCACACTAATAGCCACAAAGCTTCAGGCTACTTTTATCATTTTCAATGGAAGCCAGAAACTGACGTCCGACACTTGTCAGGTCAGGCAAGATGCACCACAAATCAAAGTTCAGCTGGACTCAGCTTTCAGTGGGCACAGTGATGCATCAGCCAATCATATGTTTTTGTTTTGCCTCTTCAGTTTTCTGGCTCCCCACAATGCCTGTGCCATGTGGAAGAAATGGAAGAAAAACTTATTCTTGCTATTAGACAGTTTCCAGTTTTCTTAAGCAACACTTCAATGGCGACTCAGCAACAATGTAGCTGGCCCATGTGGCTGTTTTGTAGCAATGTTGGCGGTATTGTGAACATAACAGTTAGTGGGATGTGTCAGTCTTTGTTGATATGTGCCCTCTGATGGGACAGTGAGTGGGAGGCTAAGGGACAACAACATGCTGGGTTGCTGTTCAGTGCCTTGAACATGAACATTTCTTTAAAAAATTTAAAGGATTTTATTGTAATTAAAGTTGTTCATCTAATAATTGTTTGAGTTAGAGTGTTTTATATTGGCTCAACCAGGTTATAAAGAATGAAAAGTCTGCCTACAGACACGTGACTCATATTGAAACATAAACCTTTGTGGTGTTTTGTTGTGTGGTGTAATTGTTGTTATTTATAGCACAATAACTGATTTAATGTGATAAAGAAATGAAATGGGCCTGATCATGTTGAACTTACAAAGCGTATATAAATATGCTATGAGGTGCTGGAAAAGCGTGAATATGCACCTTGAAAATGCTTGAAAATTTCTTTGGAAAATGTGTAGGAACCTTGTTTGTTGCATGATTTCAGCTTATATTTTGGACTATGGACTCTCAGGGGTTAATATCCCTCTTTGTTACTCTGCAGCGTATATGGGTCAGTAACCCAAGGTATAAAGAAACCATACAGAGTTTCCCTCCCCCCTCTGTATCATGCACTGTTCTGTAACTGCAGTTACGCACTTGACAAGTTTGGGTGCAAGTTAAGCATAAGAGTCCTCTGTTCCACCCACTTGAACACTGCCCTGTTTCACAGGGTCTGGAGAAAGTTCAGCAGCAGCAGTGGTGGTGGCAGTGCGTCTTGGGGAGTGACAGTGTGTTGTGTGTCGATGGTGCTTGAATGCTCAGCATTCCTGCAGCGCTCCAAGGTTTTATTCCCTGCCCATGGTCCCGTTTTTAGCTCTCCTGTTAGAGCTCCACATAATTGAGGTCTTTGTTCCCTGTGGTCGTCTGTGCTGTGCAGCATCTACGCAAGGCGAGTGCAGGGTTGCTGCCGCGTGTGGGACGACATGAATTCATTGGTCCTCCCACCCAGACTCCACTCAAGGCCCGGCCTTATCCATTGTTTGAGTTGTGTTGGCGCTTTTTTGTTTAAGGTCTGGTTGAAGGGTATGACTTTTCTTGAGGTGACACCTTCTCTGTAGTGAAGTGTGGGGGAAGTCTTTGAGTGACTGGACACATGAGATATAACAAGAGTTGTAACTTTGTAATAGAATTGTATTGTTATTGGCCACATGTGTTTTATATTGTATTTCAGTTATATCAAGCTTTATTTGGGACATCCAACCATCATTAAAAGGACAGTTCACTGCAGAATCAAAAGTACATGTTTCTTGTTGTGCATGTTGTGCTATTTATCCATCTAGATTGTTCTGGTGTGAGTTGCCGAGTTTTGGAGCTATCAGCAGCAGAGGTGTCTGTCTTTTCTCCACTACAATCAAAGTTGATGGCACAGCAATGTCTCTTTCCAGAAATAATGACCCAGTTACTCAAGATGATCTACAGACATTGTTGTGAGCAATTTCATGAAGATATATTTTCTTTGTACTGAACCAACCAACCATTACCTGTTTTGCTGCTCAAAAGGAAGCGTGCTGCATCTACTCATGGATGAGAAGTTCCTACACGAGCCCCCACTTTATGTCATGCACCAATCTAGGGGGGTACAAGTTGGTATCAGCTGAGGAGGACGCCATTAATGTTTACATCCCATGCTGTCACAAGCACAGGACTCTTGTCCATGAGTAGATACACACTTCCTTCTGCGCAGTCATGCGGTTGGTGGGTGTAGTTTGGTAGAAAGAACATAGTTCCTACATGATACTGGTCACAAGAGGAAATGCATGTATTTTTGATTTTGGGGTGAACTGTCCCTTTAATGCGTGATGGGAGTTGACTGTTTTTGTTTTCATCACTCCTGATTTCTGTTGTCCTGTTGTTTAATGGATGTTGCTGTTTTGCAGATGACTTGTCCATTTTTATCTGCTCTGGATTCCGGTGGCTTGAGGTCTTCACGTCCACAGTTGACAGTAGTTTTGATTTGTTGGACATGATTTGCTGTTGGTTGTTGTTGTGCCAAACTGAAATAACAGGACGTGGGTGTGCATGTTGTTTGTGCCACTATCTTATCAAGAACACATTCTAATTTCAGACTTGGTTACTATTCGTTTTGATGAAGGACATTTGTTTTCTCTTTGGATTTGTGCAGTCTTTTTCTTCTTTTTTTTTAAACAAGTGAAAGAAGAAAGTCTATAGTCCTGCAACAGCATTAAAATTTAGCAAGGCCATCAACTCAAATTTTTTTTTAAAAAGCAACAGGACTCTAGGAAATCTATATTGCACAAACATCACATACCTGATCCAAACACAAATGATGCTCAGGTAGCTGGCATAAAACCTTTATGTCCAGCAACTGAGCAAGGAATGGATCCAGGACCTCATTAAAGAGATGTTCCCTCCCAGCCTCTCTGTAAGTAACATGCTCATAACTTGACATTACCTCTATCCATTCATAAAAAGTGGACAAGGTAGCAGATTTCCAGTGGCGAAAAAGTTATCCTTGTTATCATAGGTAAAGAGCACCATGATTGTTTTCCTTTGTGTAAACCAAAACATCTTATTCACGAAATATTTGTTAATGTTCTTAATATTACATTTAAATCCCCCTGACATTATCATACTACTACCATCATTACAACTGTTACATTAGTGTACTCAGGCATGCTTAAAGGTAATAAACCCTCTGATTGAGAAGCAGAACTCTTGCATTGACATTAATCTCTTCTGTGAGCTTCTGTGAGCACTGGAGAGTGTCTTTGTGCCTCTTGACTGGTTTCACAAAGTGAGTGTGGGGACATTTTATTTGACTGCCACCTCCTTCCTGCACTGAGTCAACAGGTTGTTTTGCATTGTAATCATTAACTGGGCCACAACATGGGTTTTCCACATGGGCACACACTGCAGGAGACTGTACACTGTTTGTGACACTGGCACACAATATTTTGTGCTTCGAACAGGCAATGTAGATACGCGTTTGATAGTTTATTTTCATATTTTAGTATATTGTGTTCTCGTGTATTCTTCATAATGTGTTTAGATATTCTATAGAATAGCTATAATATTTAGAGTATGTTCTTATAATCTGGATTAAGCTATTTTAACTCATTTTATTATTTGGCTATGGACATTTATCATTCTCTTCTAGTGTGATATATGTATTTACTGTGTATATATTGATGTGCAAGTGTACAATCTGACGTGATAGAACAATCTGTGCATGTTAATCTTTTACATTGAGATTAAAGAAAACTGTACGCTAACTGTTCTCATGTGATGTCCTGTGGGAAAAATTTTCAGGGTCTTTCTTTCGTTAGTAAGCTGGTGACGGTGTCACTGCACAGTTGTCACTGAACACCTCTTAAGTGCTGTCACATACCTACTGTTGGATTAACTGATATGTTGGATGTGGTGGTTATACATAGATACTGTACATCTGCATGCATACATGGAGCTGTGCGGAAGGACACGTAGATACCACAAAGTTTTGGCAGGCAGTGCGTCAGCCTCACATTCAAAGGACATCCTGGTGCAATGACAAATCTCTCTCTGTCCTTCCCCCTTCTCTGTCTGTCTCTTTGTCCCTTACACTCCAAAATGAAGGACCTCTTGTGATTCAGTAATTGCTGTCCTCAAGGCTGACCGTGCTTGGTGTTTTTTTTTCCCCTCTAAAAAAAACATTTATTGCTGTATGTAGAAGCTTTCAGAAGCAGTGTAAATGTGCTGACATCTGCGGTCTTAAGTACGACGGCGAATGTTCTCATTAGTAGTATTTGTGCATGTGTTTCCACACGTGAGTGGGGTTGGGCGGTGGTGTCGGTGGGTGTGTCCCGTCCACATGTATCCTGCTCCCATCTTTCAACTCTTTCTGTGAGCTGCAGGTCTCTCGTCCACATGGCAGGCTCAAATGGCCTTCGATAATGGATTAAATAGACAAATGCCAGGAAGGCACTTAGCTATTGATCACAGTAGCGAACGCAGCCTCCATCCATTTCCCCTGCAGCCCTCCAGGAGAGCAGCAGTATTTAAAGCCAGCTGATTGAGATCCCCCGTTCCTGTAATCCTTTCATCCTTCCGCTGCTTACCATCACTGCTGCTTTGTCTGGCTTTGTTGATGTTTTCCAAAAGTGCCGCCTCCTCTCTAAAAGCTAATATTGAGCATTTAGGAGGAAAAACAAATGTGGCACAAACAACATTAGTTGGCGGAGTTTTATTAGATTTAAAGAGATTGTTCCCGAGTTACATAGCTTTCAGGTCTGGTAAACTGTTGCTTACAGTTAAGTGCTAAGGCTATCAGTGTTTCTCATAAATGCATTGCTATTGTGCAGACACTAAAGGTGGAAAGATAAACTTTTTTTTAGTGATAATTGCATACTCAATACTATAGATAAGAGTAATACACTTTAGCTAAATGTACAAACCGCTGAGTCAAGAAAACTAAAGTGGGGGTCATTACACAGCTATGTGATATGCATGGAGAACTACTCTAAAACCCAACATATCCACGTCCTATGATCTTTGAAGAAGAAATGCTTGTTAAAAATGAAAGAACACACTTCAAAAAATAACATTCTGATTTTTTTCCAAATGTGCACAATCCTTTATTTGCTGTTGGTCTCCAAACAGTATCCAAAGATGATTATAGGCATACTTTACAGAACTCATGGTGAGTCAGATTAAAATTTAGAATTATGATCCGAGGCTGGCTGCTTTAGCATGATTGCTAATAATAGCTGATGATACGGGAATATCATGTATTCAAATGACCTGTTTACAAACCTCTGGTTATTATTATTTTTTTATTACTGGCTATAAACCGATCCTCAGCTATAAAACAACAGGCATACTGTATATTATATAACATTAGCCATTATTTGACCTCTCAGTTATGGTAAAGCAGCCTCCAGATCGAACAATATTATCACGTTAACAATATTTAATTATCCTAAACTCAATAGTATTAAGGGACACCTCGCTTGCAACCTTTTTTTTTTTAGTTTGACATGGTGAGCATTTTAATTTGACTCACCATGAGCCCAATAAAGTATGCCTAATCATTTTTGGATTAGGCTTTGGTGGTATCTGTTTTTTCACACCTTCCTGACATTTTACTGGGGTATACACTATTATGGCAGTATTTGTCCGGAAAAAAAAAAAACATTTAAAATGGCTCAACTCCACTGGACTCTACTGTGCTGTAGTACTCCCTTAACGTAGGTTGAGAGGATTGTCATAGTGACACTATTTCCACAGCTTGGAAGCAACACACACAGACGAGCTCTGCTGCTGCACATTACAATACATAATTTCCCTATCAGTTTAATAGAAATAGGTGCATTTGTGTTTATGACAGTATTGAAAATGCCTTAATACTGCCTACTTTGAATTCTATTTGAAGACCAACAGCAAGTAAAAAAATGCACACGTTTTTGAAAATCAGTCGGTATACTATTCTCTGAAGTGTGTTCTTTCACTTTTTTAGAGGCATTTCTTCATCGAAGGCTATACGGCATAGATATGTTGAGTTTTAATTCCCTTCTCCATGCATTTCCCAAAGGCTTTTATAGATCTGGAACCAAGCAGGGCATAGACTGATGGTTTATGATGTAATGACCCATCCTTCTTTTTCAGTTTCCTTGGGAACGAGTAGCATTAGCTAGCAAACGTAAATGATTGGTGAGAATCTTGCTGGAGGTATCCTGGTTGTATTTGGCTCTGCTTAGCCTCACAGAAGACAGCTGAGGGTAGAGGGAGTGGATGGAGCAGAAAATGGGAGGGAAAGAGAGATGGAGAGGGGAGGGGGGGTGTGTGGAGTTCTTCTCTCCGTCTCTCTCTTCTCGTTGTGACGTTAGCCACGCTGCTAGAATTCCATAAAAGTCTTCGACGAAGCAGGAAATGACTTCCAGGGTTTGGCATGTTGTTCTCTGGTCGCTGCCGTCATTTCTGGATTCTCTGCTGCCTGCTTCATCCTCCTCCCCCCTCTTCTCTCTGTCAACCCTCCCTCTTTTCCTCTCTCCTACTTCATCTACATTTTGTGGAAAATATTTTTATTATTTTGTCTCACCTCTTTTTTAGTTTTGGCAGCCGTGTCTTAGTATTTGACACCATCCACTCCTCCAGCCACGTAGCAAGGCTTCATAATCAATAGAAAAGAAAATGAAAGTACATATTGTTCACTTTCTCATGGTTTCTGACCCAGGTTCATGTACACGCTGACTGTTAAATGTTCCATAAATAGAACTCGAGCAAACTAATTGGTCTGGTGTGGCTCTGATAGTTCATGCGGTTGTTTCCAGTGAGGGGGCCGCAGTTTTTGGCTGCCGTACCACCAGCCAGCCGCAGAGAACTTTCCCTGCATGTCAGAGAAAATGTGTGTTTTATATTTGTGATGACCTACATATTCACATCACAAGCGATTCAGCGAATGTCATCATCCCACATTGATTTCAGTTTTGTTAGAGCAAATCATGTAGGACGTAGATTTGAAATTAAGTTTTGAAGTTTATTTTTTCCTCTCTGTTCAGAGGCACCTCTAACAAAACAGCAAGCAAACATCAGTTATTGTTACACTTTTAAATTAGAGATGACTTAGAAGTGATTCTAATGTTTCCTCTGAGCAACTTTGTTCTCAAGATATGTTTCCACTTTGTCAGCTATTTGGATTCTGTGTCCTTTTTGCATTGCCAAGATGCCGTGTGTTGGAGTTTGTGGTGACCAGGGGGAGATGTCTTTGGTTTGACAATGGAGTGCAGGTTTCATTAGGAAACGGACGCGATTTAACACAGGATGCTGAACTTCCTCTGGGCTTTTTTTATGCGCCTTCTCCCTTGTGCCTTACTTGCATTCCCGCCTTCCTGCCCTCACAGTGTCCCCTTACTCACTGAAGGAAAAGATGGGTCTTCAGATCAAGAGCTGAGATCCCGTAGTCATATCTGTCCTGATGATGTGAGAGTTGTGAACAGCTCACGTCTTTGCATTCATTATCTCTTAGGTGGCTCTAACCACTCTCCCTCATATCATCTTGCCATGACACACAGTTCAGATATATTACCCTGTGTAATGAGACTCATTGATTGCAACTGTGGAGCCGTCTTAAACGTTTGGCATTACGGAGTGAGAAACGGCCTGGCAGTGTGTGTGTGATCATCTTGCGCTCTAATCTCTTTGACAGGAAGTAGTTAGCCTAAGTAGTGGTCCTGCCCAGGCCAGAGCTTTCCTGTTTCACCAGCAAGATGCTACAGTGATTGTGTTGTTCTGCACTCAGTGCTCACACATAGACCCACAGCCTATATATTTACAACATACTCATTGTTTTCCTTATATAGAGAGTTAATTTTAGCTGCCCACATAAATAGATCTGCCTCAAATTAAGAGATTTTCAAAATATTTTAATAATTTTCTTCTAAGGTGGTGAATTATATTGATGTTTACATGTTTTGAATGACACAATATCTACTAATTTTAGTGTCAAAAGATAGTATAAAGAATTATCTAAGTTAGGGCTGAAAAATTAATTGAGATTCTCATTTTCATTAAAAAACATTAAAATGATTAAGCTGCTTCCTTAAGTTTGTTGAATATGATGTTATGGCCAAAATATCTCTGCAGCTTGACATTTAGTTTAAAATGGTATTTTGACACACATTCTCCCTTTAACAAATATTGACGTTTTCTGTACTGGCACTGTTGACGTGTCCAGTGAAAAAAAACTTACTTCCAGAGTGTCAACTTTTCAGGAACTAAGAAAAGCAGCCATGTTTTCAGCTTTGGAGCAATGCATTTTTCAGATGATCCAGTGGCTTTGTAAACAGTTTATTTGACGTAAGAAATCGGAGAAGTGTCTCAACTCGTAAAGGAGCATTCCCACCTTCATTTTTTCCAAAATATTCAAAATCACTAAATTTGGAGATTAGCTTTTTTACAGCAACAATATGGCACCTTATGAATTTAAAGCAAAATGACCTCCTAATCATCAGTCCTTAACTGATGCTTTAGAACTATGATGGAGAATTTAAAGGAGATTCTGTCAAGGAAAGAAACCAGCTGAATCTGTGCTGTGCTACCAAGTTAATCAATGACACATTGAGCGAGGAAAAAGTTTCTGTTAATGTTCTGTTAAGTTGAGCTAAACTTGACTTTGACAGCTGTTGGTTTCAGTGTACTCTCTTGATGAGGGGTCATGTGGGAACACTATCAGCTGCTTCGTTCTCCAAATATCTCTTGATGCATTATTCTCGTAGCAGGATTTCTAGAAACTGTGGTCTCTTTAATTATATATATTTTAAAAGCACAAAAACACAGTATTAAAAATCAATTTGCACACAAGAGTAGTAGGGCCTGGCGTAAGGGAAAAAATAAGAGGAGGAAGACTTGTTTTTATTTTGTATTTTGAGAATACAGTTGAAATGTTGAGAGTAAAGTCCATTATTCTCAATATGGTATTTCAGCTTCATTGCAGACATTTTGACTTTATTCTCAAAATGCAAAATTAAAAAAAAGAATCTTCCCCCTTTTTTCCCCTTAGTTTTCTGTTGTACAATCTGCCATATTCTAAATATCTCAGTTTTTCTTGTCCAGTTCTCACTCTTTGTTCACTTTCATGGAGGCATTTCTGTGCTTGTTAAGGATGATTTAATTAGCTATGTCTGGCATCTTAAACATGTAGTGGAACAAACTTTCATGGCTCCTCTGGGAACTTGAAGTTTGTTGATTTTTGTCATTCTCAACTTCCTGGAGTGGCTGGCAGCAAAGTGGATCCAGTGCAAGGAAATGTTAGAGCAGCTCATTGTTGTTGTTAATACCACACACCTGTACGCCAGTGGAGTAAACTGATATGTTTTTGTCTCAGTTCTTAGCCCACATTTCATTCACTTAACTTGTCCCCACCTCCCGGTGTCTGTACTCCCACTTAAACAGAGCAAAGGGGAAAGATAGGCATTTCTTTTCATAAATAAGAGATGAGGGTTTATTATTAAGGCTGTAGTGACGGAGCATAAATGTGCAAAGTGCAAACAATAGTGCAGCTATTGTTGTGGATAGGAATGTTAATGATTAATCATTAATCAACATAAAGAATCAAAATGTTGCTTTGTCTAGCAGAATCATTTTTTGAATTAGGAAACTTCAGCTCAAAATGAGAAAACTGACAATGAGAGAAAAGATGAGAAAAATCTTATTAATTATCAACGATTAATCAATTTTCACATTTTTTTTTTACATTTTATGGACCAAACAACTAATAAATTAATTGAGAAAATGATCTCCAGATTAATCGATACTGAAAGTTTGCTCCACAGCAGGTGCAAAAATATCTCAAAAAGATGAAAATAGGAAAAAAATATGTTAAAACTGCTTATTTTTTTCTGCCTGCAGTCAAACAAAACACTAAATATACAAATTGAAAATAAAAAAGAAACCGAGAAAAGTAGCTGTAACTAGAAAAAAATGTCTTTGTACTTGAAAGTGATTTCTGGGTGATCAGAATAGTCTCTGTCTTCATCAACTGATTAATCAGGTATTTGTTTTAAAACTGCTATATCTTGCCCAAATGTTTAACCTGGAAGCAGAGAGTACTCAGAGGACAGAGTCACTTAACCATGTAAGTTTACTTCAGGGTTTCTAGAGAAATGCAGCCTGAAGCTGGGGACCATCTGAGCTTCCTGTTGAACTCACAGAGGCATCAGTGGGACATCTTATCAACGTCCTGAGGGGACGTCTGGCAGGATGCATACATGGATAGAAGGACAGATGAATATTGTCTATCTGCTCCATTGATCTTAGTCCCAGAGTTTCTTTGTAATGTCATTATTCCACCGGGTCCCTGAACACCTAATTGTATCAAGCTGTGTCAGGGCGGAGGGGGAGTACCCCCACTGTTTTGCTGTGTTTGGAAAATGACACAAATGGATACAAACTATCTGTCTCTAAGGAGGTTTCCTCTAACAGGCCTCCTGGCCTCTCCTAATGCATCAAAGACATAACAGGAGTAACAGGACTGTTGCACTCTCTTCTTACTGTAACAGGCTGGATGCTCCTAAATTTCCTGTTAAGATTTTAGATATTCACTCCACTCTGAGGAAATGTCCTTATTGTCTTTTAGTGGCTGTAGAGCCTGGTTCTGCCTCCACCGCTTCACCTGCAGACCTTTGTTCTTGCAAAGTGATGCACCAAAGCTTCAAATCTTAGATGGTCAGCCTGAGTGATACTTGAATAATTTAGACTATAGATAGATGAGCATGTTTTGGGTTTGTGTCACTGTGTGTGTTTGTTGTCTGATCAGACAGCATCTTATTTTCTGCAACTTATTCTCCAGAAGATAGAAGATATTTAGATTTGGGTTGGATTCGTCTGTCTGTATGTGCAGTGTTTCCCATACAGGACTCCTCACCCCCATGGAAGAAACAAAATATTTTGTTTATTGTTATTTATCAGATTTATGTGGACTTGTTTCATCTCAGCCCAGTGTGAGAGCCTTAATTGTACTTACAGTTGTGCAATTTCTCTCCTTTTAGGTGAAAACAGGTGAGGTGACGTTGTTGGTCCCACGATGTAACCTGATGTTTTTTGTTTGTTGTTTTTTATGTGGAGTACTGGTCATATCAAAACATATAAGGCAATTTTGACTTGTGTGCTCTAATTAATTCGACATGTGATAAAACACCAGTCATAATTTTGTTTTAATGAAAACATATTTCCTTGCATTCTCTTTCTCCCGGTGTTCTTCACCATTGTTTTGGGGAAAGGAAATAACACAGGTGACGGACAAACAAGCTTTAAAAGTGATGTATTTTATTTTTAAGTTAGTTCTGTGCAGTGGATCACATTTAATGCCGATGTAAAGAGTGGTTCATTTGGATTTCGAGAAGAAACTGATAAAGATTTTTCGGCGAGTCTGCACTGGCATTTAAGCAAATAAACTTTAAAGTGTTAAATTTGAGAAAGGAATTTGGCGGGGTTGTAGAGTGAGAATGGTTCGGCTGTGGAAGTACAACACTTTTGAACTGAATCAATATCTGTCACAACATCCCTTGACTCCTTTTAGGCCAGCCATGACCTTAAAGGATCTCTGTGTATCACTGACCTCAATGAACCTTTTGTTCTCTTATTTCTGCAACCTAAAAAGCTTTAATGGCAGCATTAAGTGTCCCTATGTCCAAATGATTTGTCAGGTAATGTTTGACCACTTGAAAGGGTTCAGGCTTTGCAGAGTCTGGGTCTTAAGTCGCTGTGTGTTGCATATTTAATACCTGTGATAAATGGCCCAATTGATTGACTATTGGCGAGAAGCTGAGCTGTTGTATATTAACTGACAGAAATAAGCTCAGCTAACCTCGTTCAGCTCAGGTTGTCAATAGAAACCACTTGAGTTTTAATGGTATTGGTTAGCGAATACCCGAAGGACACAGCTGGAATAGATGAAAATATTAGCCAATGATTTCATCTTTATGGGGAAAATGATGTGTTGCCAGTATTACTCACTCTTGGTTGTGTTCTAGAAGGAACAGATGTAAGTGTGACCTCTGGATTTAACTTGTTATCTGTTGATCATTTGTCACAAGTCCAGAAACGAGTTTGTCTGCTGTCACTTGTGTCTGTGACTGGCGCAGAGTGATAATGTCTACTTAATGCCGCATACATTGTCTTTACAATGAGTCAGGGTATTGTTGAATTCACTGTATCACTTCAATCTGCTACTGTTATCTCATGTGACTCTCTATCTCATGTCTGTCATACAGATATTGTCATCACCTGTCTCTATTGAACAATGTTGTGTACATGTTAGTGAATGCTGTCTAGCGTGAGTGAGTGCCTAAAGGCCATTTACAGTAGATCTAATTTAAGGACAGTGCAGAACAGTTGCTTCCTGTATCTTTGCTTGTCAATACCGACCTTCGCCCCGCTTCAGTCGGGGAATATATTTAGAAAGAGAGGAGCTTTCATGTTGTAGAGAGGGGGATAAACTGTGTGTGTGACAGAGAGAATAAGACTTGCAGCTCTGCGTCTTTGTTGTGTATGAAAACAAGTCGTCGGCTCGCTCCACTGCCCCCGCGGCGTCAGCCAGGAGTCACCAAGGAAACGGCATGACCAGCCTCACCCAGCTGTAATGTTTTTATCAGCTGGTGGCTGAAAATGACAAAGCCGTGCACTGCATGGCCGCGGTTATCACTGATGGTTAACAGCGTGGTTGCGACAGCTCATGAAAAACATTTTCAGAGAAAAGTCCTGATTGTAAGTGTGTCTGCTCTTAAATCACCTCCATCAATGATGCTGGAGATGAATTTTGCTTCAGGCGTCAGCTGACTGTCACTGCTTTGCTGGTGCCTAATAAAGAGTGAATGAGTCATTGAGTGCACATACAGCAAGGATTTTTCATCTGCAGCTACAATGATTACGTGATTGATCTATTAGTTGATCAGTTTTGGAGCTAAAATGCCAAACATTTGACAGCACTAGGTAGTCATGTGTAGGGATTTGCTGCCATTCTCACCCTTATGTGATAGTAAATGGAATATCTTTGGATTTTGGCCTGGAAATCATCTGGAGACCCTTTTCCTCGTCAAATTAGTCAGAGAGTAAAGGGAAGAGGTTCTGCTCCCAAGAGGCCAAGCAGATCTGAGAGGTCATAACCAGAATGCTACTAGGCAAATAGGACAATATTTGGTTTGAGAGAGCTACAAAGGCACAATATAAAAGATTTATTATGCAGAATTGCTTTTGAAAACTGTGATGGGCACTTTACATTGTTTTCTGGCATTTTTATAGACCAAATTATAATAAGATCATGTGAATTTTCTCATTTAGCATTTATTATCAGTGTTTTAATCAGAAAATCAACTCATGAGTCAGTGTGTATTGTACTTGGTTCTACTTAATTACACTTAACCATCTCTGTGTTCAGATTTTAGTCAAACGGTACCTGCATTTAAGGGTAGTGGTATTGGAACTGGTATTGCAATTCTTTGAAATAAAACCCAGCCCTACAAACAGCTGAAAGTGTCATCATCGGCCACCAAATCTGTGTGTTTGTGCGCAAATGTGTGTTAGCAACAAGTAAATGTCTACTCAGCTGCAGAAATCTTTACCGTCTGACGAGAAGGCAATAAAATGTTATGCAGGAGATAAAATTTGAAATGGTATATGTTTAGTATTTTTGGCTTGTAGACTTTAATTCTGACTTTCCATTTCCTCGCGCTTGCTTTGGCTTGCTCTGTCTTGTGAGCTCCTCCCTCCGTGTCCTCTGCTCATCCTCCTCGTCTCTCCGTTTCATGCCCTGTCTCTTATTCCTTCTTTCTCATCCTCTCCTCTGTCGTCCCGTCCCCTCCCCCTCAAAGGCCTCCATAAACATAGCTGCCTCCTAATGTAAACACCACAGATACTCTTCTGACAAGGAGGGGAGGGATGCAGAGAGCAAAGGGGAGTTATGGGAGGAAGAATTCAGTTTCCTGTATTATCTAAATGAAAGCCCTGCAAATTGGGTACATTTTTGCCTGATGTGCAACATTTTAAGCATAAATTCACAATTTTCTCTTCGCTTTTTTGCTTAATTGCTTTGTTGAATACCCCATATGTCTTTGTAAAGTCGTATTTCTCGCTGTGGTATCTGGTGCACAAAGCCGAGGAAGTGGTCTTGGTCTCGGGAGCTGTCGTGGTGGTGATGGTGGTGAATGAAAATAACTCAGTTTGACAGAATTTATGGATTAATTTAGCTTGTTAAAGAACACACACGTGCAAACACACACAGCTAATGTAGTTAATGGATGGATAAGAACACCCTCCCCTCCGACAAATCCCCAAACCTGTGCACACAATCTCTGTATCATCTTTCACGTCCTGCAGAGGTCATAAAACATGGTTTTCCCATTCTGTTTCCCCTCCTCTTGTCTTTCAGGCCCTCCTCATGCACGCACACACACACATATAAACACACACACATATACACACACATATCACTCTGTGGGCCCACATTTAATGCACCCAATTACTTAGGCCCCCGCTCCTCTGACTGCTGCATTACGTCAGGCTTGGCAGGCTGTATTTTTAGCTTGGAGATGCCATTGGCCCTCCCTCCCTCCCTCTCTGTGGATTGAGTTACCACCTTGTTGCTGAAAGAACCCAATGGACGCCTACCCGAGCTGCCCTTCGTCCAATCACAACACATCGAACCACTGACACAAGCAAGCAGAAGGAAAGACTATGTCCGTTAAGGTTTTTTGGCGGTGGGCGGCAACAAGGAAACAGTGGAGCAGGGCCCATTGAGAGCGTGTTGAGGGTAACGGGGACCAGCCAAGACGTGCATTCATGCCTCGCCACAGACTGTATGGTGGCCGTGCATGCTGAGTATGAGGACGTTTCTATAGAGCGTGGTCTGTGGTGAAGACCTGAGTGCCAAATGTTAATGCTAGCTATTCTGCATTGCTCCCAGACACCAGAAATTACAAGGTTGTAAGAGGAAAAACTGTGAGCAGCAGAGTTATGAAAATATATGCAGGTCTATTTTCAATTTTCCTCTCCTTGCTCCCTCTCATTATTTCAGCTTTTAATAGCTGCAGTACACTTAAAGGAATAGTTTGTTTTATGTGAAGCAGGGTTGTATCAACAAAAAAACAATTGGTCACTTAAAAAAGGTCTACTTAAAAAATAAATATCAGTGTACACTATATTTTGAACATTTTATATCTTTGAATATTTTCACAGCTTTACATTGCGACCAAAACATCAAAGTCACACAACAACGCAAACAAACTAACTGATTGAGCCAGTAGTAGTTTGGTTGGTTTCGAGAAAGCAATGTTGGCCTTATTTGATGCATCTTAAGCTTATATTCACCCCTTTGCTTTGCCATTAGCCTTTTCTGTGATATTTGGCTTGTATAACAGTGGGTTCCCATCAGAAAAGGCTGTCTAATGTCCAGGTAGTGTTGAAAAAATTCTAAAAAATAGGGTTGATATTATTTATTTATTTATTTATTTATTTTAGGTGGGGCTTTTTTTTAGGTGGTCAAAATACCTTTTGTTGCTGACCCTGTCCACAGCAGTACATTGCTTATCTTCTCTGCTTTTCCTAACTGGGGGCATGCTGACCAGCATATACTGTAGCTAACACACTGACAACCTCACATCGAATCATCTAAACTATCCCTGTAAGAGAGCAGTTTCTTTGATGGTAGCAATGAAGTTGTGTCCTGCACAGCTGAGGCATCAGAATGGAGCGATGACAGCCAGACCTCATGCTGCTTGAGCAACTCGGAGAGGGACTTAGAAAGAAAGCTTGGAATGTTTTCACTCAAGTACCAAGTGTTCCCCCCTGGAGTAAACAGTATAAAACCCAACAGCTTGACAAACAACTCCCCCACACAGATCAATTCACACAGTCCTAGGCCTTCACAATGACATCTGCATTGAGATGCTTGTGGTCACTCCTCTTCTCAAACTTCCCTTGCTATCCTAATCGCCAGTGTAATCTCTTCCTCATTCCAGTTTTCTTTACTCACATCACAGCAGCCAATCCGTTGTTTCACCTACTCACCCACTAATCCCAATTATTCAACTTTTAGATGGGATCAGCAGGAGAGTGTCAACAATGCATATGGGTGCCCCTATGTAAAGTTGAGGTCAGGGGAAACAATGGCACCGCATGGAAACAGAAGGCCACTCAAGGTTTAGGTTACCATGGCACCCAGCTGTTTGACATATGGAGGAGGTCAGCCTTGAGCAACATTCAAAATCGTTCCCCTGGATTTTTTAAATTGCTACCATATTCCTTTCAGAATGAGCAGAAGCAGTGTGCGTCAGTGTTAGATTTCAATGGAAAAATTCCAAATTGCCATTCTGATGTGTGTCTGTGCTCTGCTGTTTGCTTTCCATGTATCAGTAAGTAATTGTAGCCCATTATGGCTCCAGTTTGTCCATTAGTAGCTGTGACCTTCCTCATGTAACAAGTGGATTAAATGTGCTGATGCTACATTTAGAGTATGTGCTTCCAGCCTTAAATACAAAGTAGATGCGCTTCTGAATGAGGGTCAAAATGCAGCTCTGGCCTGTTTTTAACCTCAGGAATAGAGCCTGGTATAGAAAACGGGTACCAAACAGATACCAGTTCTTGACTGGTCAGTATCGAAATATTGCTAAGCTTCTGGAGTACTGCTATCGGTATTTATATAATGTTACATAAACGGCAAACAGGGCAAAATGTTCAAAAGTGTGGCTACATTTTACTATCTAGATATAACAAACTCAGGAAACAATTGAACTTGTTACTTTCATGTCGTGTTTTTATTTATTACACTAAATTATACGAATATCAATAAGGAGTATCAGTATCTATCAGCATCAGTAAAATCCTAATGATACCCACCCCTCCTCAGGAGTATTCAGCAGTCGTTCATCCTCATCACAGTGATTTCTGGACCTAAAGCACAGATATTTTGATTCATTTCTATTTAGTCATCAGTAAGACACTGCATAAACATGTGTTAATGAATCTGTTAGTCTCTCAACAGAATATTAATCCTCAACCATCTTGATACTTGAGTAATCATTGAAGTGATTTATCAACGAGAAGTGCTGAAGATTTGCTGTCAACTAGTTCTTAGAAAGAAAATAGGAGTTGGCCGAAATTGGAATCAGCGGGTCATCGGTGCATCTCTGGTTAGCACATGTAAAAAAAAACACTTTTCATTAACTGTTAAAATGGCAAACCTAAATATTAAATGTATCATATATGTAAAAAAAAATATAATACCCAGTATATTTATACTATTCTTGTCATCTAGCTTACTGTTTTTTGCATTTTGGTATATTTATTGTCTGGCCATGGTTCTACCGTAGATGACGTCATTTTATTATAGATCACTGCACATGTCTTTGAACAGGCTTGCTGCCACAGCTGTTTATAAGTTGAAACAGTTCAGATCGACTGCTTTGATTAAAGGATGACTGAGCAAACTGACGTCTGTGTCTGGACACAGCGACTCTGAGTGGGAGAGAGACCGAGGATAGGCTGGAGAAGCGATGATGGTGTATGTGGGTGGAGGAAATGAGACACCGCTTTGGGAAGTGCCTTTCTGGACTAATGCCGGAGTAATGACATCACTACTCCAGGGGAACATCTGAAAGTATAATAGGCTAAAAACTACATGCCTGTTCACTCCATCTTAAACTATTATAGACCACTATGGCATTTATACTAAACATAAAGTAACCCTGTGTAGTACCGGGTAAAAAAATCAACTAATAGATATTTTTAACACTTTAAAAGCTAGTTGTCCTGCTATTTATCTGCAATACTTATCTATTTTGTGAATGTATCCCAGTAAGGTGATAAATAGATAAGAAATGGATGCACAGGAGCTCTCACTCTCTCTTTAAATCTTTTGTTTTGAAGTGATTTGGAGCTCAAACACAGGTTCAGCCCTTTACAATGCTGCTCGTATAGAAACCAGAGCAAGGTGATCTGCACAAGCAGCTGCTTTGAGTTCCCTTAAATCCCTGCGGTTTTCACCTTCTCCCTTGAAGTCAGACACACACACCATGAGACCACAGGTCCGTCCCCATTGTGCTCAGCCCCTGCGGAGCAAAAGCCTGGGAGCTATGTGGGGTTTTGGGTGGCTTGTGTCTGCTTTAGAGGGATCACAGTGTGACTTTGGAACAAAGAGGGAGGTATGAACCTGATATCCCCACAGTGTCACACAAACAGCCACGTCTTTCACGCACTCACTCGTCTCCTCCCTCTCACTTTGACTTCACCACCCCTGTGCAAACCTTTTCTGTGCCCCCTCTTCACCCCAAATGTGACCCTTTGCCCTAGAGGGACATATTTGGTGAGCTCAGGTCAGTACAGTGTGATGGATACAGACTGAGCGCTCTAGTTACACTTTCCTTTTGCCAGCAATATCTTAGCCTTGCTGTAGATACATATGTCGCTTAATATAGCAGAGTTAATATTTTTCATGGAAATTTCACATCAGAAGAGAAGCACACTATCCTGGGAATCCTGGGAAATGCACTTGTTTTTAAGGTATATCTTTAGCTACAGTCAAAACATATTAGTCACATTTCAAGCAACACCAAATACAACAAGGAGAAAAACGGGTCCTCAACTTAACTGTATTATTTGGTGGTATTTATAATTATT
>JAJHUR010105563.1:0-10869 GCA_027495735.1 Lutjanus campechanus
TGTGTCCTCCGCCATGTTTCTACAGTAGCCCAGAACAGACAAACAAAACACTAGCTCTAGCCTTTCACATTTTTCGTGAGTTTCGTTGCCACTGTAGGTTCTCCTACCTGCTTGGAAGAGAAGGGAGGGATGAGTTCACGGCTGGATGCTACTAAATCCTACACACTGGTCCTTTAATATCATATCCGAAAACACATTCTGATATAGAGTGTAAGAGTGCAATGTGGGAGAATGAATGTATATATTATCATCTTTAATTAAAGATAATGTAACAAATTCTAAGCTCTATATAAATGTATTCACTTTAATGACTTAATGAGGCCACAGGTTTGAAGAATATGTATGCTTGGGAATGTTAATAGCAATATTAATCGTAGGTTTTTATTCTAGATTTATCATATCTAGTGCAGTTAATTAATATTTTCATTATCAATTGATCTGTGGCTTATGTTTTTTTAATAATGAATTCAATTTCCCAAAGCCCAAGGTGACGTTTTAAAACATCAAGATATAAACACCACTTCCAGTGATCTATGATCTAAAACAGAGAACAAGCAGAAACCTGGAAATATTTGGCATTTCTGGTTGAAAGAGAAGTCTTGAGATTTCAAATTGTTCAATCCAATCAAAAGACCAAAAATCAACGTTGAACTGATTCTACCAACACAACACAACACCACAATGCTTTTTACAAAAAGAAACCTGTGACCTGTTTGTAAAAGATCTACAGCCTCAGTAGGAACGCTCGGGGCTGAGACATGGACTGACACATTATGATCACCTTATCTTTTAGTTACAGACTTGCATGATTAATAGATTATCATAAAAAGTGTTAATAAATAATTGAATTATTAATGGATTGTCTCAGCACTATATATTATGGATTTGCTAATGTCACACAGGGCTGGGCGATATAGCGGAAAGATTTACTAGTATAAAATGTTTTATTCAAGTTGATATAATTAATGATCATTCTTAATATTTTTAGATTGAGCAGGAGAAAAAAAAACGTTGAATTTTGCCATCTTACTCTGAATTAAACCACTTTATTCATCAAGGCTCACAGGTAATAGACTTAAAACAAACAAAAAAATTCTTGCAAGCTGGTCTGCACTCATGTCCTCACTCCACACTGTTTCTGTTTTTGTGTCGCGTGCATGGTGCAACTGAACAACACACCTCTTACATGATTGGCTTTTTGCATGCCAATTGTAGCAGCCAATTGCATTATCAAGGGACATGATTGGCTGTTTATGAGCAGGGGCGTATTTGTTATGATCTTTAATGGTGGTTTGCTTTTAAAGCATGGAAGTGAAACTATTGAACATTTTATTGAACAATTTTCTCATTTCAATTGATGAAGTGCCCATTACATATCACATCAGATACATATTATTATTGTTTTATTGCCCTGGCCTAATATCACAGTCCAAATTGTACAGAATTCCAGTCTGATGTAAGTGCTCTCCCTACAGTCGGATTTCCTGTCAAAACCTAAACACATGGTTTGGCCATTTCAAAGAAATGAGTTCAGGTCAAGGATGTTATCAAACCCATATGGTTCCTGGTATTTAATATGAAAAGCCAGCATGATTCCCATCTCAGTACCTCCTATAATGTTATTACCTCCCCTAGGAGGAGAGATTTCTCTCAGTGCCAATTAACTTGAGTGAAGCTGCCAATTAGTGATTCTCCAGCTATTGCAGCGCCTCTAATTCCATTTCATTCAGCTGTTTTCTGCTCCCAGTTTCATGTTGCTTTCAGTTTAGATGTTACAAATGAGCCCACAAGTTCAGACTTACTGTAAATCTTGCCCCGAGGCAGCAGCCCCGACCGGTGATGTTCGCTGTGTTGTGTCAAGAACATTTAGCTCTGCTGTGCTCTCTGCTCACTACTGTTGTTGCTATGACTTCCCCTCCCTCCGGGCTACAAACCATACCACCACACCCAAACTATACACGCACAGGGGAAAGGTGTATTCCCAAAATCCTCTGCAGCACCAGTGGGAGCCAAGTTAAAGCAAAACATGGGATTTAGATGCAGACACATGTGATTGGATGTCGATTAGTGTTGGATTTTGCTGATGATTAGAAAGGTCTAAAATGTTAAATACTAAAGTAACGTTTCCACCCAAAGTACGTGGAACTTTTACTCCCAGGAACTACTTTTTAAGGAACCAGGAGGTTCCTTCAGCCCATTGTTTTCTGTGTTTCCACTGCAGTCTAAAGACCTGTGAAGATTAAGCAAATTAATCTGCTGACGTAAGTTTTGCATGAGCATAAATCCTTAATAAGGCCTGGATGCTTTTTACTGCAACTCCATGTTGATGTTTTGAATCACAGTGAACAAAATATAAAGTGGTTGCAGATTTTTAAAAATGGTGGCTAAAAGAAATGCAGTGAGTACTCAACCAATCAGAAATGTTTAGTGCTGCAATCCCAACCCCAAAGTTCCTGTAGTTGTGGAAAGCACTACCCCTTAAGCAGGGGCGTTTTGGGGGGTAAAGTAATATCCCCAGAACTTCATTTAGAACCTGGTCCCTGCAGTGGGAATGCACCAAGTTCCTCCAAAGGTTCCTAGACCCTGGAGAAAATCCCTGCTGTGGAAACTGTTAACAGGGCCGGACCCCTGCTCTGTCTGAGGAACTCTGATTGTCAAGATCATCGTCAAAGCATTGAAATTGTTGTAAATAGTTGAGTCTCCTGTTTTATTCCTCAAAAGTCCTGTACAAAATTTACTGAGATGTTTTATTGTCTGTAAAGCAAGTTCTACCAAATGTACAAACCAAACCTCTAGTTTCTTAGTGTACTGTAGACATATGAGCCCCTCCATATTGGGCAGCTTAATCGATTTGCTGCATCTAATTTGTGCAATCAGAAAACAGGAGAGTGCGTCAGTCGGATCATAACCAGTCAAATAACAACATCTGGGAGGCTGCTGTTTTTCTCAATGTTTTTAAATCTCATTACTCACGATAATTCCAGTCATCCCTCTGAATTTGTGGAATTTCCTGCTTTTCATTGCCAAGTGTGGTGTCCTGATGTTTCCTTTCAGTTTGGCTTTGAATTGTGTAGAATGATTCATGATGCTGATGAAGATGATAATGTGTGTGTCTGTTGTCCATGCAGGACCAGAATGCCAAGGAGAAGGCTCTGCAGAGCATCTCCTCCATGTCCTCTGCTCAGATCGTCTCAGCCACCGCCATACACAGCAAGCTCCTGCCTGGCATAGTACGGGCCAGCTTCCCCGGCAACGCACAGGTAAAACACACACACTCATAGACTTGTGTTACGGGGGACCCATCATTGAGATAATGCATTCCCTAGCCCTTTACTGTAACCCAATCACAGCTAAGTGCCTAACCCTAAAGCTGGGCGTATGGCCTTTGGACGTTCGGATGAATTTCTGACATATCAGAAATTTTGATTGGCCATTGTCAGGCAAGTCAATGCCTTTTTTCTCTCATTACACCTGTTGCTATGATGGCAGGACATGTCATGTTGATGGAAATTACAGACAACAGAACGTAGCTAGCTTACCTCCAAATTCCACAAGGGCCGTCCATTTTATTTTATATTTTACACATACAGTGTGAGCACTCAGGCAGTGGCTTTACATCGCAGATTATTTACTCATGGATTTGGAATTAAATTACAGTATTTCAAAAAAGTATAGCCAGCTTGACCCTAACCTAATTCTAACCCTGAAACCAAGTCTTAATCCCCAAACAGCCCATTAAAATTTTGGTGTTCAGCACTTTGGTCCCACAAACACATACCAGTCTACTGTATTAATGTGTGTGTGTGTGTGTGTCTTTTCAGCTGTGGCAAGGGATGATTCCCGGAGGACAGTCCAGCTCCGCCACAGAAGAGTAAGTCACATTCACCTTATATACTCCTGTCTCACTTAATTAATTACTGATTTTCAACTTTAAATTGTGTCACTGCTCTGATGTTGGACTCTTGTTGTGTTGGTCATTGTAAGGAAGCATAAGTTTGCAAATACCAATAAATTTCTGCTCAATATAAGTAATAAGTAAAGTACAGATACACAAAAAATGTACATGTCAGAAACCTACTTGCCCAAAGTCAATTTTTACTTGCCCCGGTACAAGTTATTTTATTTATTAGAGGTCATGTTTAATCTAAGGCTGCAACCTGCATAATATGTCAGGAAATTGTGAAAATTCTCCATCCCAGTTTTTCATAGTCCAAGGTGATGTCTTTAAGTGTCTGTTTTTGTCAGTCTAAGACCCAAAGTTATTCAGTTGAATATGACGATAAACAAAGAAAAACAGTAAATCGCCATATTTGGGAGGCTGGAAACAGCATCTTCTGCCATTTTGCATGAAATGTTACTTTTAACGATTGAGTATCAAATAGTTTGATACTTGAACAGGGCAACTGAGTTGCCAGATGTAGTTGCCCTAACAGACAAGTGGTAAAAGAACTATGAAAGTATTAAACCATTTGCTGTTTTCAGCCTCCCAAATATGGAGATTTTCTTCATTTATCATATCAAACTGACTGGAAACTTACTTGCCCGACGTGGGATTTTACTTGCAAGCCTTATTGTTGAGTCCTGCTTACATTCAGCAAAAATGATAATTTCAGAAACTATTGGTGTGATTTTTTTCTGACTCACATAGTTGATTGCTGGGAATCGTTTCCTCATCTTGCAGAATACCAGCAGGTTTTATAATGAATGCCATATGCAGAGGTTTGAATCTGGTGAACTTGGGTTCTAAAATGAGATACCCTGCTGTTTCCATGTCTTCCATTAGTTTCTGTTCACATGGTCGGTGGGGTTCATTGTGCTTCAAGTTCAGGCCCTTTTTCGTTTCATTGCCAGCCGCTGTTACGTGACCATGTGATGATGATAATGGTAGCAAATGGGGCTGATATAGCTTTTTACTAAACTCTGAGATGCTCTTGACATCTGTGCTCCTGTTACTGTTCATACAAGACACAGAACAGAATTCCTTTCTGTATAATGTGCATACAGTGTGACTGGTCTGACTGTGTCCCTTCTTCTTTCAGCCTTTGTAATGCTCTCCTGTCTGACTGTCTGCCTGCCTGTGTCTCTGTTTCTCTTAGTATCAAGCCGTTCTCTCAGCAGGCCTACTCTGTGCAGACAGCAGGGACCACCACAATCTCAGGTGAGAGGGACCGCGGTACAATTATCTCCTTTTTGTAAAGCGAACAGGCGGTCCTCACTCCTGCCATTTAGGCCACTGGCTCTCTACAGGGTGGTTTATCACTCTGTCCTGTCACCCGGGTCTCGAGTGCACCCTGAGGTTTGTCCTGTGAAGAGGTCAGAAAAAGAAAATGGTGTCAATCTGACTATCACTTTGTATCTACTCTAAAAACCTTAAGGGTAAATTGAAATTATTATTAATTATAAGAAAATATCAATTCTTACTTTAAAAATTGCAAAGAAATTGATATATATACAGTATATATAGATATATATATCCTTGGTGTTGTTTCTGATCAAGTTTGCTTTGTCAAAATTGAAAAAGCGACCTGTATATTAGTGTTCTTCAGTGTGTGTGTGGATAATTATGACTGTCTGTTATGACTTTTTGATCCATGGAGGTTTAGTATTTGTAAAACTTTTCTCGAGCCAAGAAAAGTGCTTAAAAAATCTATGACATTATCACATTGCAAAGTATATGGGCCAAGCAGGAAATGTGTTAACATGTGTTAGGCGAGAAATTCTCATGCGACTGAAAAGGTGCCATCTTTGCCTCCAGTTTCCTGTGTTTAATACATGCATGGGTAACAGCCATTATTTTTTCCTCCCAACACTGTTCCGCCCAGTCCCAGCCTACTGTGCTGTGACTTATTATTACTTTGACAGTCTTTGTTATTGCCAGAAAGCCTTTTTTAATGTTGTGAAAGGGTCTATTTTAACCCAAAGCATGATCTTTTCCTAAACCTAACCAAACTGTGACTGAATAATAATTTGAAAAACAAAGTCTAAAAAAATGGCAACGGTAACGGTAACACAAACCCCAGTCTCCTGGGTGAAAGTCTTGTGTTGGACCCTTTAATCCGCCACAACCTTCACCCAGCTACAGGTAACATTATCCACACTTATGCACACAGCTACCATGTACCAAGTACTGGCCTATCACAGCATGGAGGGGGCTAGGAGGGACAGTTAGGAAGAAAAAAATAACGCAACGGGACTGTTGCTGTGAGTGACAGCAGGTGTTGAAGTAACATGAAAAAAGTGCTAATTTTAGCAAGGTAGTCGAAGCTAGTTTGCTGATTTTAGCAAGAATATGTGCTTATGTTAGCAGGCTATGCTAACTAGCTTTGATTTTCAGAGTGGAATACAAACTTGGCAGCATGCTGGGTCGTCTGAAATGTTGAATGTTGTAAAAGGGACAGACTGCTTTAATTGCTAACAGATGATGACCAGCACTGTGTGGGGAAAAAGGTCTCATATCAGCTTTCAAAGGCCACGCAGTATAAGGTTTTCCAGTCAGTAACACGCCACAGACGGGGAGTCTCCCAGCATCACTGGCCCGCAGGATATCAGTCAGCTGGTGCCGTGGGAAATGTCCACTAACATGTCCACAGCTTTATCCCCCTTTTGAAAAGTGGAAGTATATGCGCAACAGCTGTAGGATCAACATGGGTCAACAGAAAGCTATTTTTCAGGAATTTAAGAAAGCATCTCGTCATATGACTCACCTATCTTTTGATTTATTTCACAATGCAGCTTTAACAACTCACCGAGGTCCCTGTGGGGTTTTAAATTTTACTCAAAGTGGGTGCTGGCAGCTGTCAGTTACAATAGCACAAATGGAGCATATGAGCTTTAAAGGCAGCACCCAAGAGATTTCACTGTGTCCTCATCATTGTTACACCTTTACACCTACTCTTTTTTTTTTTTTAAAGCGCTTTTCATTGCTGCAACCTCACCTCAGTCAGGCTTTGTCCAGGAGACTGCAGTAATGGCATAAATTTTACATGATCGGAGTGAAGAATAATGCTAGCATTACTGCTAACCCTGTTAAATGGCATGATTGTACATGGTGACAGTGGTGAAGTGAGGTTCAAACGACTGTGTGTGTGTGTGTGTGTGTGTTGTCTAGCCTACGAGCCTCCCGCCGCAGCCCAAACACACAGAGAGCCAGCGTGGCAGGGTCGCTCTATCGGCACCACCAAACTACGACTGGTGGAGTTTTCATCTTTCCTGGAGACACAGAGGGACCAGGAGGCAGTGAGTACCACACACACACACACACACACACACACAGACAGAGCAGCAGTCTACAATAAGCACTCCCTATTGTCCCATAAACAGAGATGACAGATAACCCCGCAGCAGAGAACAGCGTTAAAGCCCTTTGTGTGTATCCTAGTATGAATAACCTTTGTAAAGCTCTATCTCTGTGTCGGCTCAGTCTATCTATCATCCTGCCACACTGTGGACACACTGTCATTTTTCTAGCTCGGGCTCACAGACAGCTGGCATTCATCTTGTTGCTTTCTGTTTGGACAGTTAAAAACCTCCAACTGTTGTCTTTTGACTTTGAAACAGACTCTGTGGTCAAAAGGTGTCATGTTTCCTGCATTATTTTACATTACTCTAAATCTCACAGGTAGAAACATTTCATTCCAAAAAAAGAATCATTTAGTTTAAACGGTAGATAAAAGCAACTGCAGCTGTATGCATGATAATAGTTGAAGGAAAATTCAGAAATGATCCATTCCATCCATCCATAATCCACTGGATTACAAAAAATGTAATCAAATCTGATTATTTTTGTATTACTCGAAAATCAAACAAGCATATTTATCTATATATATGCTACTTTAAAAAAAAATATTAAAGAAGGAGAGAAGAAGCAGTTCAAGTTAAAAGGAAAAATACATTTTATACAAACAAATAATGCTGTTCATATCAGATTTATTGTTTGATTAAGGACATTTTTTCAAGTTGTCATTTTTCTTTGATTAATATCGATGAATATCACATCGTGGACTTTTTAATCGTGGTATGGGAACATTTTACTCCCCAATCCAATGCTCCAATGCATCAGCTAGTCGAGATACAAACAAAACAGGGAGTGTTTGTGTTTCTTGTCCAAAACTCCTGAATTGATGCAATTTTAAAATATGTATTATAATTAAATACATATTATAATTTAATATGTAGTATATTGTAACTACAACAGAGAACATGGTCCAAGAAAGGGTCCAGGTGCTCACCTACATGTCAAAATGAATACACATTGGTACACTGGTGCGTCCGTCCTCACCTAACTCGACTGTCTCCCTCCCTTCAGTACAACAAGCACCTGTTTGTGCACATCAGCCAGAGCAGCCCGAGCTACAGCGACCCCATGCTGGAGTGTGTGGACATTAGGCAGATCTACGACAAGTTCCCCGAGAAGAAAGGCGGCCTCAAGGAGCTGTTCAGCAAGGGCCCGCAAAATGCTTTCTACCTGATCAAGTTCTGGGTGAGAGTTTGATTTTTATTTTGTTTCCTCTGTGCACCAGCTTCACATCCATGGGGCCTCAAATAGCATCTGAAAATTCCCCCAAAACTCTTTTCACACTTTGGCCTTTTTTTTTTTAAAAAAGTTTGTTTTTGAAATTTCCCTGACCCTCAATGATCAGGGTTAGCACCTCACTTTTTCCCCTGTATTTTTCCACCCAGTGCCATGCCTTTGTCTGCATTTACAGGTGTCTGTGTGTATGTGTGTGTGTGTTCTGTCTTTCCACCTGGGATATGGAGGTGGTGGGTTGATGAAAGCACGGCCGCTTTGTTTGAACACCTGCTCACCTCCTGACTCACAGGTTGCTCTGTCTCTACCTGTGTTCATGTGTGTGTGTGTGTGTATCTCACTTTACTGTTCTTTCTCAGAGCTGCAACACACTAAAGGACTTTCAAAAATCCAAGCAGCAGAACGCAGATTTTACTCTGATCTTCCAGATTGTTCAAGGATTTCAGTTCTGTCTTAAACTGTGTGCTTCTTCCAGCCTCTCTCTCTCGGAATGGAACTTGATGACTACATTCATGATACCGTGCTAAGAGACCGAGGCTTAAGCTGCAGGCAAAATGTCAGCATCCTTTTACCACTTAAAGCGATAGTTTGGATTTTTTGAAGTGGGGTCGTATGACGGTCAGCACACCAACAGTTTGGAGAAGCAGTAGGAGTACTTGCATGGAAGCTAAGCAATGTACTGCTGTGGACGGGGTCAGCAACAAAACATGTTTCAACCACCTAATAAGGGTCCACCTAAAAAAAAAGTATATCACTTTAAACGTATGCTATATTTAGAATATTTCCACCACTTTACCTTGTTGTCAGACAGCCTTTTCCAACATGTAAGCTAAATATTATGCTTAGCAAAGCAAGCACTGTCAGAACAGTTATTTTACATCACTTTACATGAGAGTTGCTGGTCTGCCGCTGCTGATCGAGGCAGTCGCACACCAGCAGCTCCTGTGTTCTGCGAGGTAAAATAACTGTTTTTTCCAACTTAGCTTGATTGTCAAGAGAGAGCGATATCTGGCTTATATAACAGCGGTTTCCTGAAAGAAAAAGCTGTCTGACCATGTACTTAAACTTATATAGATTGTTTTTAAGTGGCTAAAATATGTTTTGCTGCTGACCCCTGTCCACAGCAGGACGTTGCTGATACTCCTGCTGCTTCCTCCACCACCACCTACTGTAGGTAATACACAATCCCACTTCAAATAATCCAATTTTCTCAACACACTGTTTCACTTTTAATGCTACAAGTTAAAAGGCCTTCATGATGAGGACTTTTAAATTCATTTTTGGCAACAGTAACATTATGTCGGGTAAAGATGGCTGAGCTTGCTGGAGAGTAAACTTCTCCAAATCTAATAAAGAGCTGCTAATGTAAATTCTGATAGCATCCGGGGGCGACTTTCACCCAGGGGAAATACTGCACGGTAGACGTGATATTACAGTATAAAGCAATTTTGTATGTAACCTGTAACCACACAAAACAATATAGTTGTATAATAACTCCTGCTCCTTGTCTTTGGAAGGTACCCTTGGGTAAAGGTGCTGTATGTGATATTAATTGCCACTAGAGGTCGTAGTAGACCACCAGCATCTCAGAACAAGACAAATGCACGCTTCGTTGGAGAACAAAAAGAAGCAGCATCTGAGCACACACTGCTCACAAAAAGATTGTTACTGCATTGGCTATTTTTCACCTAAAATGTTTTCAGAAACATATTTTAGCCCAATAAGAGATGTATTGTAACCAGGCAGCTGCCATTTTGTGTCCGGTTTCCAACAGATGCTCCCAAAACTCAGATCAAACTGTCAAGCTAGGCAGTGCCATTACTGCACCGTGTATCTATATAGCGAATCGTTTATCTGCTGACATTTAGTGAGGCTGGACGTTGTATTCTGCACCTGAAGTTACGGCTGTAGATACTAAGTTAGTTAGCCGGACATTCAAACAATTTGTTGAACATTTGTTACACTATTGATTTGGTGTTTTTGGTTTTAGGAAGCCTAAAAAGAAGAAGCCACCGATAAAAAAAAAAGTACACCACCATGAATACAGCTTGTGGAGAAATTCAAATCTTGACAGGCCTGCCATACCTAGTTACTGTTGCTAAGCAATGATTGGACAATCCTTGTTTGGCAGCGGGGTTTAATGAATGGTATAAAAGCACTGGACAGGCTGAATTTGAGTGAAGCAATGAGATTCTCACAGTAGGATTCTGCAGGGGGACAGAAGCCTGCAGGCCTGTGAAGTAGGTCCAGTAAATGTAGAAGTGATGAGTTCTGATTGTAGCATGAAAACAAACTAAGAGTGTGTGCGTGTGTGTGTGTGTGTGTGTGTGTGCGTGCTGTCT
>JAJHUR010105566.1:0-19280 GCA_027495735.1 Lutjanus campechanus
AAAAATTGTTTCTGAAAACATTTTAGCCAAGATGATTCATATTTGATCATCACTTCTGACAGTTTAATCTGAGTTGCGTGAACATTGTGTGCTGCACTCCAACAGTGTGACGTGTGATTTCAAATCTGGACTGGTAGGACTCGTCATATCAAACCTGCACCATATTAAATAAACACGACTGGCCTGCCAAGAGCCAGCACTGATGGAAGTCTGTCTGAAAATGAGGGTGACCAGATTTATCTGCCAGAGCAAATGAGCTAGCAGATTTGTCTTGTTTGTACAAGAATAAAGCAATAGTGAGCTATAATTATTTGCTCCATCTCGATTCTTGTGAGGTAAATGATCAAATTAGAAAAATGCTACAAGCTGCATGCTACAAGGTGTTCTATAGAGGTTTGCACAGGTACTGGTGAGACATGAAATACGATTGAATCCAGCACCTTGTTGAATGTCGCATTGCAGCGAACGCTGAGCCATGTTCACTTTTTTGCAGATGACGCTTTGCTTTTTTTTAAAAGGAGCTTTCTGATACCCTTATTCAACCAAATCAGCTCTGATTTGTGAACCAGTTCTTGAAACCTTGGTGCTATCAAGAGAGCCATCACATGGTTCCACTAGTTTCGAGTGGAACTATTGCAATCAAGGATCATCGATGGAGGACGTTGCACAATAAACAGCGACCCTTTAGAATATGCGATGCCCACTTTGGTTCGCACTTCAGGTCATTGTTTGGTTCCAGCCGAAAACCTTTGGGTTCTGTACCAATTTATTTTTGGTCAGAATGCTCTCAACGATTCAAAATTAGGTGAGAAAACTGTAATGGAACTGTCTCCGTGTTTATAAAAAAAAAATGTGTATCAGAGCCTCATTGAAAGAAATAAAGAGATCAGTCTAAACATGACCTCACAAGCATCAAGTACTCAACAAAAGACAACGCGACAAGAGATCAAACTAAAAGTAAATACTTAGATTTAAAATAGTGTAAAAAGAAGCATCTCTCTCCTTTTTTGTTGTGATTACTGGACTTACTTGGTTAAAAACTCTTTGTGTCTAGCAACTGTAGCCCGTAGGGATTGAGAGGAGATTGTGGCGGTGCAGGTTTAGTGTTCTACAGACTTTTGTCGGAAGAGATAAATTTAATTGATGCTATTGCAGCTCCTACTCCTGCCTATAGCAGTCAATAAAAGTGATAATTACTTAATGCCCCTGTAACAACTCCAAGAATCATGTCATGCTATTGCATCATGAATTTCTGATAACTGATTCGATTTCTGTACACAAACAGCAGTGTAACTGGGAGGCATCATTAAGCTTTCGAATAGACACCGAGCCTGTGATCAGATAACAGTCCTGCACGTTGGCAAGTCCTCTGTCTCTTTGTGATTATTTGCTCAGCAGACAGAAGCCAGACAAAGACTGGAGGGGACAGACAAACAACATCCAAGTGAGCAGTCAAACTCTATGGTTGAGCAATCACAGAATACCATCTGATTGGTCACAGTTGTCTGCTCTAATCCTAATGATTCCCATAAAGCACCGCTAGTGGTGCTAAATTAGTTACTATTCCATCTCTTGGGGTAACCTGGGAGTTAGTTACACTACACAAAAGGAATTTCAACAAAGTGAAGAAAGCCTTAATTCTGGGAAATAAATATTTTTTGTCTAAAAAGAAAAATAATCTTGTCAAGCAAGTTTTGTATTAGAAAAGTCATCTAATTTTAAGAAAACACATCTAACTTTGTTTTAATATTATATTATTATATTACAGATAAAATTGAGCTCTATTATGTATATTATTTATTATATATTATATAAACAGCTACTTTTTCCTTAATACTTTAATTTAAATAAATGAGAATTAAATGATTTTTTTTAAGACAAAGTCACTAGTCTTTACCATGCTTTGTGGGAAAACTTTTTTTTTTGCAATCTCTGTTTACATTATAGATTCTTTAAGTCAAATCAAGAAGCCAAAATATTCTGTTTCAAGAAAATGTGTCTTATTATAAGCTTTTTTGCTAACTGTACATCTTAAATTAAAATAGAAATTCTTAAAGTCAGCTCACTGAAGAGACCAAATTTCACATTTTAAATAAGTATTTCTTAAATAAGTGAAATGTTTGGCTTTTTTTCAATTTTTAAAGCCCATTACTGTTTTTAAGTAGGTAGATTTATAAGCTAGTAAGCTAAGAGTACTAGCCAAGCAAAATTGGCTTACTCCATTGGCAGAAGTTTTTTTTCCTGCTTTTTGCAAAGACTATTTGATCATGTTTAAGAATGTTTAGCTTCTTTCTAGTCGGGCTGTTTTTGCAGTGTACTTACCAGTTGAAGCACATTTTCATTAAAAGTTTCTCCGTTTTGGAAGAGAAGGTAGTGTAGCTGATGGTCATTGCTCCATGTTTAATATTTAATAAACCAGATGATTACATTCTTTGAAATGACATCCTCTGACGGCTTCAAGACAGCAAACAACTTCAGCTGTGTTTGATACGAGTTTCACTTACATGCCAGAGAAAAAAATCTGTCAGAACAGATGTTGTATTTGTATGTCGCTGAGGAAAATGTCTTCAAATTCAAACCAGGATCAGGCAAAAATCACAAATCAATGGATCTGTGTAGTTTGCCAAACTGTTCTTGATATTTTCTGAGAAATATCTTTGGCTTTTGATGGCGGTATGTTCTTATTAACAGGGCGTTCATGTACACACTCACACACATCCCTCGGCCTCATTACAAATACAGACAGTGCTATGCTGAGCAGATGCTCCTCAGTATGTACCACATCTTACACCTTTGAATAAAGGCTGGTGAAGAAAACCAACACCTCAGGAAGGAACTGCAAATTGCTGGCGTGTGCTGATACCCTGAGTGCTTTCATAAAGTGGATGTTGAGCGAGCATTTACATTTTATTAAAGCTCTCAGTCTTCTCTTCTGTTCTCAAATCACAGCTGAGGGATTTCTGGCACAACTTCATCTACTTCCGAGGTGCACGGAGAGAGCAAAAAGTAAGAAGGGGTCAAAACTCCAGCAACACTTGTAGCATAGAAAAAACAACCTTATTGTAAATCTGAAGCATTTTGGCAGGTTGCCTTGATCAGAGTGGTGACCTCCTCTCAGATTTTCACATCAAAACTTTAAACTGAAATATTATCACGGTTTTAGTGAAATGCTGCTTCTCTCAAGAGTTGTCTTGAATCAAGTTAAAGGGCACTCCTTTTAATATTTCACTTTCACGAGGCTGAGGGACTCACACAAGGCAGAATTAAAAATATATATATGTATCTAAATTAATGCAGCAGAGGCAGAGTTACCCTGACTTAATCTCTGGTATGGGTCAATCCTACAATTCCCATTGTAAAATGTCTAAAAAGTTTGTTTATTAAGTCCTTCCAAACTCCTTCCTTTGTTGTTATGTAGGTATTACTTTTAACTCTTCAGTTATGCTGGGAAAATATATTTTTAAAGATCAAACTCTTGGCTATAAACCCTGTAAACTGGCCAACCTCCTAATGATATTCATTTTAAAACAAAGTTGATTATAATAGCACATTTTTATACCTATGTTATCAGTAGATGTTGTTGGCTTTAGAAAATATTCTGTTTCAAGAAAAGCTATAAGCTTTTTTGCTAACTGTACATCTTAAATTAAGACAGAAATTCTCAATGAAAGTCAGCTCAAGGAAGAGACCTTATTTCACATTTTTAATGCTAACGGCAGCTGTTGTCTCACTGTAGCTAATAGGTTATCAAATATGTTCTTTTACCTTGAAATATGGCCCAATGTCCCTCCAGATTTTCACTATCCATTGTCTTAAGTTACTAATCAATCATCAGTTTGATTTAATAAGTTTTTACACTGCAGTATGACATTTGAGCTTCATGCCCTGACTGTGACGTCAGAGGAAAATGGCCGCTGTGTGATGGCCTATGGTGAATTGCTCCATTGTTCCGAACGTACACCCTCTCCCTGGACTAACATCTTAGCGTATTTGTCGTCATGGTAACTATAATAAACATGGTTTAGTTTGTGGAATGGTTGCCGTTTGGTTAGGTTTAAGCACCAAGTTGCTAGGATACGTATGCGCTGTAAGTTAACTATTTTATGTTCGTTATACCAGGCTGGTATTTTGGAAGGAATCAGTGTTGTTTTCAGGATAAAAGGCTGTAGGACAAATGGGCGTTCAGTCCAATGGGACATTTTAGGACTATTTGTGTTTCAGAATAATGGGCCATCAGAACAATGGCATGGCACCAACATGATTTAGTCATTATGCTAATGTTATTTGCATAACAATTTATAAACTGAGCTTCATTCTGTTGTTTGTGAACTTAGATTAAAGCTCCTCCCATTTCATTTTCTTTAGTCAACCATATTGACTCTTTCACTCGTCAGTCTAAACGAGTCTTAGTTAGCAAGCTTAGTTTTGTCAGTTCATTTAGCTGAGCAACAGCTACATGCCACAGTAACTGGCAGATGTGGGAAAGTACAAATACTTTGTTACTGCACTCAAGTAGAGTTAGTAGAGTGTCAGAGTATTATTTTTCCAACAACTTTTCACTTTTTCTGCTGACATTTTAACCCAAATATCTGCATGTTCTACTCCTTACATGTTCAAAACAGGCTTGATACTTTAGTTTTAATGCATTTGAGTGGAATTATTTATTATTTTTATTTTGTCATTTTGCACTGCATTCCCAACAACGAAAGACAATTTCTTGGTGTATCCATCAGTGCATATCAAGCACGGCAGACATAACAAGACAAAAACGATGTAACGAGAAAAAAGAAAGACGGAACAAGACTTAAAAAAACAACAATGCAATAGACAAGACTAAAAAGGTGTAACAACATAAAACCACATTTAAAACAAACAACCAGACGAAAACAAAAAACAAAGTAAAATATGTAACACAAAAAAGACATGACCAAAAAAAGACAACAAAAAATAAGACGTAACAAGACAGATGTAACTATATGAAACACAATATTATAATATAAGACATAAGCTGAAAAACTATGTGACAAGACAATAAAACCAACGTAAAGTATGTAACAACATGTAAGAAGTAACGAGATGAAAAACTGCGCTGTAGGCATCAGTTGAAAACAACATACCAAAACAAAAAAGATGCAATGAGACAAAACATACTGAGTAAATGTGAGGTTCAGTTAGCTTTGCATGGAAACAGCTTATTTTTTCACTTTTACTGGACTACAGAAGCTGAATCCGTACTTCTACTCCTACCAGACTGTTTTTTAAAACAAGTATCTGTACTTCTGCTTGAGTACAGAGTGTGTGTACTCTTGCCACCTCTGGTAACTGGATGTAAATGTTTAGTAACAACTAATCTCTTCACAGAAACTAGCATGTGCAGTGCAACCCGTTTTAATTAGCAACACTGCATTAGGTGGACTAAGAGTGGGTGTATTTTGGTGTTGTTGCTCATATTGATTAACAAATGACATTAGCAGCTAAGCAGAAGTGACCAAGTTGCCCTTTAAAGTTAGATTCTCTGGAGGCAGAGAGGCTTAGAGACAGCACCCCTCAGGAGGACAGGACCGTCTCTGTTATAATTTAGACTGATAAGAAGGGTGTATTTTCACATACAGTAGTGCTGCCTTAATATGATGACTCTCAGCAGTCGGGTGTGCTGTCTGAAGAAGATAGACTGCTCATTGCAAGTGTTTCCTCACTCCGGGTTGTGTAATTAGCTGTCAACACCTTGAGCTTGACGATGTAATTGGTTCCTATGCTGCTTTAAACTCATTAAAGTTGACTATTTGAGAACTTGATTTGCGCCGTGTCCTTCAGAGAGACTGAAAAGGAAACATTCGGCTCGCTGCATGCCTTTCGAGCTATCAGGAGCAAACCAGTCCTCCACCAATGTGTGCAGGCAGCTACAAAGGAAGAAGACGACAGCTGAGAAGCTTACTGGGTCATCCTTTTTTAACAGTCACATCCAGTACTGACTGGTCACAGGGCATTATGTGGCACTGCTTTTCATCTATCACTGACAAATGTGACACCTTCCATCAGTGCAATATATCACTTATTTTTGGATTTGGATTTCACCACAGCCTGTCCAGAGGTGACATCTGCTGAGCCAAACAAACAATACTGAAACTGGACTGATCAGACGTCAGGCAGTCCTGTCTGACGAAAAGTTAAGAAGCCAGGCTTCTGGCGTTGGTTGCTGATATAGTAAGCACGATGTACAAGGAAGACTTATTTAGCGTTATACAACACAGGGTTCTATAGGCAGACTAAAATGTAGTTACCTATTCCTACTCAACAAAAAATGGTAGTAGATCGGCTGAATAGATGACTGGAAGAGTACACTCAGCAGAGTACAGACCCCTGCCAGGCAACAGATGGTGAAGCACCTACTGCAATGCCACCACAACCGCCAGATGCAAACAGCAGAGATTTCCACCAACATTAACATAGATACGTCAAACTGAAGAAGTTGTTGCTCACGTGCTTGTTAAGAAGAGTGAGAAGTCAGCTGTCAATGGTCCTACAGACTACATCCATGTCTTTCCAGGCTCATATAATGTCTGTAGCGAAGACTTTGAATTAATTTAATATAGAACTTACCACTATCTTGACCTGTAACGGAATATTGTAAAAGGTATTATGTGTATTCTTTGTCAAAATGGAAGTTCTCACTATACATTTATAACTCCAGAGAATATTTTTTGTAGTGAGAAACATGCTGTCTTTCATTTGAAGGAGTACAGAGGACTGATAGATTGCTGAGAGCAAGCTGACCTTCGGGATGTAAAATTTCATCACCTCATCATTTTTCACAAGTAAAAGCTGTTATGAATGTCTGTACATTTACAGTACCCATTGTACTGTGTATGTCTACATTAAAGGTGCAACATGTTGCAACTTCGACATGAATGAAACCGCATTTTTTTCTGAGCAGCTTTTCACTTGGGGACTTTGTCTGAAATCACTATATAGTCTGATACATAGTGAGTTTGCCATGTAGTGTTGCACTTGTTGAGCAACAACCGATCATCACTAATCAACCACTGCATACCATCATGCATTGCACCGAAAGACAGACAACAGCAATGACGCAGTGAACTGCACAGGGAGTAGTGTTAGAAAATGTTCCGCCCAGGTTGTTCGTCTGTAACGCTTTGACAGAATTTTCTCAAACTCGGTTCAAATGTCCTCTTGAACTAAAGGATGAACTGAATAGATTTTGGTGGTGAAATTTCAAAGTCACTGTGACCTTGCATCCGTCCCATTCTCCTGAGCACAGTATCTCAGGATACTCCCAAGGAGAGGATTTCATTACATCTGGCACAAGTGTCCACTTGGACTCAGGGATTAACTGATTAAATTTGGGGGTCAAAGGTCACTGTAACCTCACAAAACATGTTCTTGGCCATAACTCAAGAATTTATACATTAATTATAACAAAATTCTGCACAAATGATGATGACATTTTACATCCAAAAGTTTAAATGTTAACTTACTTAATATAGTGTACAAAAGACACTTAAAACCTTTAATTAAATCCTTTCAAAGTCTTCGCTACATATAATATACAGACAGTACTTCTAGTTTCTTCACTATAAAGTGAGCTCAGTATGTAATCCTCTACATATAAATCCTGTTGCGTGAGTAAGGAATAGTTGAGTGAATGATTTTGGACACAACTTTGTTCTACCATCTGCCATCACCATAAACACACAAAACTGGAAGAATTGTGTTCTCTCCCTGCTTTTGTTGTGTAAAGCAGTACAGACAAATTACACATTTTGTTCAGTGCAAATATTTATAGGAACTATGTCTTTTTTTGGTTAGTTGGAGGCAGCATAGCAACCTGTTAACACGTAGCTGATTTGGCAAAAGAGTTTTTCCCTCCCCCCAACCTCTTGACATATTTAAGTTCAATATTCCATCTCCTTTTAGCTCTGGCTCAGAGGTAGAGCAGGTCATCCACTCGATACTGAACCCATAAAATGCCCCCAAAGGCTGCACCATCAGTGTGTGTGTGTGTGTGTGTGTGTGTGTGTGTGTGGGTGTGTGTGTGTGAGAGAGTGTGAATGAGCATTAGTATCTCCTTCTGATAAGCAGTTGGCACCTTGCATCGCAGCCTTTGCCATCAGTGTATGAATGTGTGTGAGTGGGTGAATGTTAACATGTAGTATAAAGTTGACTGAAAAGGCGCTATGTCTTGGCGCTTGTCTCTCGCAAAACACACATCGAGCCAAGTCGGCTAAGCTAACTCAGCCTGTTACTGCTGCCTGAGGCCACTTCTTCAGGTTGCCGTCCCTTTTATCATGATCACGTTCTCCTTTTTCAAGGGAAGGTCTGACATTTTGGGAAATACGCTTATTAACTTGCTTGTTGAGAGGAAGATGAGAAGATCATCAACACTCTGCACGGAGGGATGGGTAGCAAACTCAGGCCCAGTTCTTGTACATCTACTACCAGACTGACTTGCAACACAAATTTCAGTGTCTCATTTCGTTCCTGGTTATTGACACAGTTTTCCTCTGGTGCAGACATTTCAGACAAAACAGCATTAGCAGCACTCTCTACATGGCTCCGACAGCAAGTAGACGTACATTAGCTAGTAGCTACCTTAAACATGGTTAAAATGCCAAGCTAAGTGGTCTAAAGTGTGACTCTGTTTCATTCAAAAGGATTCCAAGACAGGGTGAGACATGCAACAAATGTTTGAAAGCAACTGACCCATCGCTAAGCCCCGCCTTTCTTAGTTACTGTTGCTACGTCTGTCAAACTTTCCATTCTTGCAATGCAAATATGCAGTTTGCAGTGATAATGGAGGCAGATTTGACATTGAACATCGCAGCATTCATCAGAGCAGTTCCATTCCCCTCACATGTGCTCTTGTGTTTTATGATTTTGAAAGACAACACAAAGGACGTCACCACTGGCCGGATGATCGGCAGTTCAATTCACGGCTCCCTCAAGTCTGCATGTCGAAGTGTCCTTGGGCAAGATACTGAACCCCAAATTGCTCCCGAGGCATAGCCGTGAGTGTGTGAATGTGTGTGAATGAGGCAGGTTCTAAGGAGCAGAGACATCTTGCATGGCAGCTTCTGCCGTTAGTGTATGAATGTGTGTGAATAGGTGAATGTGACAAGCAGTTTAAAAGTATCTTGAGCAGTCAGAGGACTAGAAAGGCACGTTACAAATGCAAGCCCATTCACCATGAAACGCTGAGTATAGCTCATGTTAGAGCCCCCTGAACACATGTTCAACATGTAGAGAAATTCAAAGCTTGACAGGTCTGTTGCTAATCTATGATCCGACAGTTGCTTTTCACAGGGGGGCTTAGCAAAGGGTCAATGGTGTGCAAAGGTGACGCACCAAGATACTCTTCAAAGCATAGGAATGCACCACGCTCAACTACTTTTGTGACCGCATACCGAGCACATCAGCCAGCAGTGTGGGCATCCTGTAAACTTCGTTTTTAAAATACTTTTGGGGGCTTTTTGTGCCTTAATCGATAGGAAAGCTAAAGATATTACAGGAAAGGGAAAGAGAGTGGGGGGACGACATGCAGGAAAAGGGCTGGAATTGGACCCACAGCCGCTGCAGAGGACTCGGCCTCAGTACGCGGGGCAAACGCTGAGCTACCAGGCCATAGTCCCATAAATTTCAAGTCCAGATTTGCCTTACCAATAAATATAAGCCATTCTTTAATATCATCAGCACTTAGCACCAGTATCAGCAAAAAACCCAAGTGATTCCCAATCCTACTAGAGACCAGAAGCTCAAAATCTCACTAATTTTGACACTAACTCATTTGTTCCAAAGTGAAAAAAAAACAAAAAACAACTTTAATAAAAGGAAATGCTCCTGTATCGTACGATTAACTCTCACAGATACAGGTTCAGTGTCAGGAATAACCAGAAGCCACACTTTATCATTCTTGCAAGGTATCACAAGGCTGGGACTAACATGGCCCTCTAGTAACGCTATCTCTTAACATCCATGCCAGCGTAAAGGACGCTTGAAGGTATGTGGGCACTGACATCATTTGAGATCTATTTTCATACAAAATAAAAACAAAAATACAAATCCTCTCTCTCGTTCTGCAGTGTTATCAACAGGCCGAAACACATTGCTAATTGAATAATTTGAACATGAATCTGTCCGGCAACTATAACAGATTGGCAGCCATCTCAAGTGGCACCTGCAACATCTGGCGTATGTATCAACAAATCAACAGATCCCGGAGCCTTGAGACCAGAGCTCAGCGGGCTCTGCAGTCTGGAGGCTCGCTCTTACTCATTTCTGGCATGTTACTGTACTCGCAAGCCGATTTGACTGCATTTCTCTTTTTTTTCCTTTCTCTCCCACAAGTGTATAGTAGCCTGACGATGAGGCAGAGAGGATGGGGAGCTACAGAGGCAAGGACATGATGTAGAGTTTATCCATCAGCGCCTCCACTGCTCGACATATTCTCCATCAGAAAATCTGTTTTCTTCTATAAGATTGCAAGAATGGCAGCTGATGTAAAACCACAATCACACTTAAATATTGATTCTTCTCTCTGTGTGGCATTTTATTAAACCCCATCAGCCTACAGTAGAGTATCACTCTTAGAAATATAGGTTCCAAAAAGGTCCTTCTTGAAGGGCTGAGGTTGTACCCATTTGATTCTGAAGAATGTTATTTTGAAGAAAGAGTTTGCCAATGATTCTTTGTAAGACTATGGCTTCCATTAAGAACCCCTTTCATCCAGAGAACCCTTTTTGTTTGTTGAATCCTTGTCAGCTGCTCTTTATACCATAATAAGAAAGGGTTCTCTGTAGAACCCCCTAGGTACCTTCTAGATGAAACCCTTGGAATGTAAGTGGATTCTCGGTAGACTCTCCTGGGTGGGTTCTAGATGAATTCCTTGAAATATGAAAAGGTTCGGTAGAACCCTATGGATGAGATCTACATATGAAACCCTTGGAATATAAAAAGGCTCTCTGTAGAACCCCCTGGGTGGGTTCTGGATGAAATATATATATGGAATATAAAAGAGTTTGAGGTAGAGCCCCCTGAAAAAGTATGACAAGGTTTTCTTTAGAACCCCCAGAGTGGGTTCTTCTTAGCACCCTTGGTGGGAAAGTGGGAAGATTCTGGATAAAACCCTAACAAGAGGGTGGGGTTTAAAGGTTCTGGATGGAACCATTGCACCATAGAAGGGTTCTTCTTTAGAACCTCTTAGAGGGGGTTCTGGTTTGATGTATGTTATGTTTGTTCATATATTGGGTTCTAGGCAGAACTTTCTGAAAGATCTCCTAGTGGAACCTTTCACAGATGATTATCGGTGCAACCTGGGTGCGTTCTAGAAAAAAACCCTTGAAATATAAAGGGGTTCTTGTTAGAGCAGCCTTGGTGGATTCTATAAAAAACTTGTAATATAAATAGGTTCAATAGAGACTTATCTGGAACCCCCTGGGTGGGTTCTAGATAAGTCCCTTGAAATATAAGAGGATTCTTTGTCGATCCCCTGTGGTGGATTCTTGTTAGTAGCCTTAAAAGGTGGAAAGGTTCTGGATAGGACCCCCAGAAAGAGAGAGTTGGTGGAACCATTACACCATAGAAGGGTTCTATGTAGACCCTCTCATAGGGGGTTCTGGGTGAAAGATTTCTTTATGTTGTGTTCTAGGTTCTAGGTAGAACTCTCTGAAAGGGTTCCAAGTTGAACCTTTATAAAACCTTCTACTAGGATCCAAAAAGGGTTCTCCTATCGGGACAAGCTAAAGAGCGCTTTATGGCTTTATTTCTAAGAGAGCAGATTTGAAGAATTTCTCAGAAGCAGAAATGCAAATAACAATGTTTCGAGATCAAAAAATAGAAGCTTGAAAGCAAAGGACAAACCCTGGTTCACATATATGGTTCACATATATTATACTGTAGAAATATATATACTATAAATACTTACTTATTTACATTGATGATCATGTTGTTGAAAGGTCACCAACCTAGCAAACCAGATTACCTTGATAGCTGTGGGCTAATACAGCTCATCTGTACTTTAAAGTTCTGTTGTACTTAGCAGCAGAGCTCCAGGCTTCATAATATTAGCTTCCTGCCCACTGATCTATTTTCTATACCAATACCTCTAGTATCAATGCCATCACTACTAAGTCTTGTTTTGAGGTCTCTCTTCTCTGTTGTCCCCATTTTTATTTCATTAAAGAGCAGGGACACTCGGCAAACAATGTTCTCTTGTCATCTTAGATCACGTTCTGGTTATGTGAACACACTTCTTAGTTCATGCACTCTTTGCTGCTCTGCTGATGTGTACACATGTGCAGCAACAGTATTACCTTATTAGTTCAATGTTCTAGCAGCTGAAAAAAAAGAGGAGCATCACTTGGAGTTAGTTCACATGTATGCAGCTGAGTAATTAACAAAGAATAGTAAAGGAGCCAGCATATGATTTAGCTCTGGATAGAAAAACCTGTGAACGTGATTGGTCTCATAATGGTGTTTAGCGTTAAATTCCATGAGCACCGAATTCACCTGTTTGCAGATCACATTATCTGTCTCCCGAGGTTTCTGTCTTTTCTCCTCAACCTACTCAAACTGTTTTTCCATGGTGGCTTTTCCGTCTCACTTCCAGTTTAAACCTCCGAGTTGTCCAGAGAAATGTCTTATTTTAGCAAACAGCAAAGGCATTGATGACATAGCATAATTGGTGAGAGCAAAAACACAACTTGACATTTTTATTTTCCGATGTTTGCATAGATCAAACAAACAAGATATGAAGTGTTTCATAGTGAGCTTTACAGGTTCTGGTATGTGGATACCTTTGGGCAGATCCAGGCTAGCTGTTTCCCCCTGCTTTCAGTCTTTATGCTAAGCTAAGCTAACTGGCCACTAGTTAAAGCTTCATATTTAGCATACAGCTATGAGAGTGATCTAACTCTGACAAGAACGTGAATAAATGTATTTCTCAAAATGTCGAACTGTTTCTTTAATATTTAATGACAAATCATTTGGTGGTCATGAAAATGTATCAGGAAGTACATTAAGTATTAACAATGACGCATTCATTTTGTTAACTGTGACACATTGTTCTTCCCAAAATGAGAGAACATAAGCCTTTTAAGCACATGGACAAAGCTTTCAGGACTTTCTGACATCCTAACACGTGGTTAACAGCCTATTTATTTCACACCATGATCTTTTCCTAAACCTACCCAAGTAGTTTTGTTGTCTAAATCTGATCCGGCTTTCTGCCAGAAAGCCCTGAATGCTAACTTGTGTGTGCCTTTTAATATTAATTTAAGGCCACTACAGGACAGCACATTACCCTATCACCTCACAAAGTTGATATGGCTAACTTGTTAGCAAGCAGTTGCCTATTCACACATGCAGCAGATATGGAGCAACATTAGCATTCATTTGGAGTTGGATTTCTGTCCGCCTGGCGAATATGTCCAATATTCCCTCTCCTTCTAGCTCTGTTTTGGTCTCCACCAACTCCTGAGGGAGATATCTGACTCTTTAGCAGCGAAATGTGCCACCGTATTCACCGGCTACTTGCTAATGAAAGGACTGTTACCAAAACAACAATACAGTTGTGGACCTAAAACCAAAACAATAACCTAAAATGCTCTGTAGAGCTGAGAGGAAACGAATAAATCATCATAGTTCCCTGTAAATTTGTCACTAGCACCATTGTTTTTTTTGCACAGTTTTTCCCATTGTTAATATAAAAAAAGTGATTTGTGCAGCTTTGACCAAAAAAAAATCCATTTAGGCTCCACCCTCTGAGAATTTAGTGGCATGTAGGAGTGAGCTTATAGACTGTAAACACCTCACCTCAGCCTCCAGTGTTGTTGTTTTGTTTTTTTTTCATTTGCCTGGTTGGGCAAGCAGGTTATAAATGTCCTTGCCCAAAATCAATTTTTACTTGCCCTTGTACAAATTGTTTTTTGTTCAATAAAGGCTAAATTAGATTGTAGTGTTTAATCTAGGGCTGCGACGTCTATAAATTGTCCAAAAATAGTGGAAAATGTCCATCCCAGTTTTTCAAAGGGCACAATGATGTCTTTAAATGTCTCGTTTTGTCCGACCAAAGATGTCAGACTCAGAGATATTCAGTTAAAGTTAAGTTGACAGCCCCATGGAAGAGAACCAGCACCTTGTCTGGATATAAAGGGCTCAGTCTAAGGTAATAAAAACACAACAATTCTTATTTTCAGGCGATTATACGATAATGTAAACATATGAATGATTATACTCTATTTCTGCCATATTCTGATACCAGTAATCTTACACACTGGACCTTTAACACAACCAGTGAGGTCATCTCTGCTTCTGAGAGATGTTCGCAAACTGAAAACTAACATGTTTTTTTTTTCCCTCTGCTGCCTCTTTGCCTCTGCAGCTCTCTCTCTTTCTCTCTCTCTCACTTCCTCTGTTTCCATCTCTCGGCCTCTCTCCCCTCATATCTCCAGCTGTCGCCTGGTAGAATGTAAATGAGCCTCTCAGCACAGAGCCTATGATGGTGTCAGCCCTCTCCTTAGTCTCCGGTCTCATTAGAAGCCTAGTGTAGCTGACATTTACCCAGCCGCTGTGTTGACTAGCTCTTCATGCGGGCCACATGGGTCAAAACAATACACAGTGAAACTTCAACAATCCAAATCTCTTCGGAAAGGAAGGTCGCTGGAGCCTGTGAAATGACTGGATGTCAACTGAAAAAAAACCCAGTTAAAATGACAAAATAAAGCTTTGAATGCAAAAAAGAATCCAAATGTTCCTTTCTAAATGACCCATGTGGTCTAATTTGAAGCATTCGTGATGTTCCGTGTCCTTGCTGTATTGTACACTCTCAGACATAACGGTTCTAAATAGGTACTTCCTTAAGGGCCGATGTTCTACTCAGAACCATTTACTTCTGAAGAGCCCTTTTTTTGGGGCTTCTCAAGGACTCTCTGTAAGACTAAGGGTTCCACTCAGAAGCCTTTTCATCCAGAAGAAAAAGTTCTTTAAGGATAGTTGAAATCCTTGAAGAACTTTCGTCAAGGGTACTTTAATATACCATAATATAAAAGGGTTCTCAGTTGAACCCCCAGGGTGGGTTCTTATCAGCAGCCTTGGAAGGTAGAAAGGTTCTGGATAGAACTTCCTGAGAGAGTTCTGGATGGAACCATTACACCATAGAAGGGTTCTCTGTATACCTCTCATAGGGGGTTCTGGGTGAATCCCTTGACAGATGGTTCTAGGTATAACCTTTTATGTTGGGTTCTTGGTAGAACTCTGAAAGGGTTTCAAGTGAAACCTTTAGAAAAGGGTTCAAAAAGGGTTCTCCCATGGGGACAAGCCAAAGAACCCTTTGTGGTTCTAGGTAGCACCTTTATTTCTACGTGTGTGTCCTCTGCAGGTTGTCAGTATTTGTGCACAAATGTCAGTGTGACAGATTCCCGGCAGCTGGACTAATTAAGATCCTGAATTAGCGGCAAACACTTCACATTTTTCTCTCTTTTATCTTCACAAAAGCACGAAAAAAAGCTGAAATTGTCAAGGTTGTTTTGCACAATAACCTGCGCGACTTTACACATTAGTTTCTCCCAGTCTGCCCATTGATGATGTCAGGACACTATCTAAGGAAATAATTCAAATTCGCTTTGATTCTGGTGAACAACAGCCGCCTCCAGAGCCCCACAGTCAGCTGGAGAAAACGGCTCTGTGAGTTTGAAATTAATAGGATGGCCACAGCTATTTCCTGACTCTTCCTCCTCCTGGGATCCCACAGCTCTGTTTTTCTGCGGTCCTCTCATCCTGTTACTAATGCCTGACTCTGTGTAACCCTTATCTCCATGCTCACTACACGGCCTGATAGGGCTCTGTGTGTAAGCAATTAAAACGGCTTATTTGCCAGATAAGTGAGGGAGAGCGGTCAGATTGAAAGCCACAGGCAGCCAGTATTGGGTCTTTAGGTTACAGCCCCCGGGTTAAATAGCCCGGGGGTGCAGAGTGAGCCAAGCGAGGCGTACAGCTCCTCTTATGAGTGAGCGCAAGGGCTGAAACTCTGCCAGAGGGAAACACAGAAGGCACTCTGTATGTTTTCCACACAACCAACGTACATCCAGATGAATATTTAATCATCATCATCATAAATAAAGATGCATGGATACGTAGAAAGAATACCTTCCTGTGTTCAAAAAGCTGTTCATATTTATGTAGCTGCACACAGATAGACTAATAATATATTCATTTTATAGATCCATATCTAACAAACGAAACTAATTCCCTGTGAAGTGCTTCACACCTGTACATCAAAGCCTCTTCTCACCCCTGATTTCTAACAGGCAGACAGGTGCCATATGATCTCAACATGCTGAATAAAAGACTGGAATACACAGGAAAGACTTGCTTTAATATCACAATAAAACTAATCACTGCACAGAGGTTAACTTAGCGCTCTGGTTAACATACTAGAAGTCTTCAGTTTTATACCTGCACAGTTTGCCTTTTCTCCTTATTTTGTGCACAAGTTACTTTCTGGCATTGTATTTAAAGCTGCAGTACGCAATATTTGGTTGCAATTTTTGTGTCACTGACAATGTTTAATTTAATTGAAAGGTTCCTTTTAAAAAAATTTTTATTTTTGTGAGCGCCTGGCAATTGTATTTTAGCCTTTTTATAAACTGGACCTGGTCTGAAACAAACAAACAGCTAGGGCAGAGCTTGACATTAAAGGGGGAGTTCACCCCAAAACGAAAAGTACATTTTTTTTTCTCCTGGCCTATAGTGCGATTTATTGATCTAGATCGTTTTGGTGTGTCGCAGAGTTTTAGAGGAATTGGCTGCACAGATATCTGGCTTCTTTCTGATGTAATGGGACTAAATGGCACTCAGCTTGTGGTGCTCAAAGCGCCAAAACATGCATTTGAAAATTCAAAAATCGTGGCCCAGTTACTCAGGATAATCCACACAACTTGATAGCAGTTTAATGTAGGAACTATTTTCTTCCTAGTAGAAAATAAAGTAGTTCCAGTAGATTCTACTGCAGAAAGTAAATAGTTCCTACATGTGTACTTCTGTAATCCCTGAACAGTCTGGGGCAGATGGGGAGTTCGCAAACACCAACCTGATTATTCTGGGGGGCTGCGACTTGAAAAGGTTTAAAACCACTGAAGCAGGATACTACAGACTACACTGGAAAGTAAACATCCAGAGTAATTCTTTTCTAACATCTAACTTCTATTTTCTGCCATGCTTGAGATTTTTTCCTCAAGTCCCAGTAGAAAACTAAAGTAATTTCAGACACAACCACTGTCCTCATGTTGACAAACAAGTCTGCCAATATTCTATATTTTTCTTATTGTCATAATGTTCTATGAAAAGACCAAAACCAACCACCAATGTCCCACTATCAAACAAGTATTGTCTGTGTAGCCAATATGGTTTATTTCTCCTTGAATAGACCACCAGAGAGCTTCATTGTTGTCCAAAAACTATTAAAAACACCCCAATGAGTCACACTGGTGCATTGGATGAGATGTTCCTTCATTATAATGAACATGTGCACTGTAGTTTATTTTAACTAAATCCCCCACACACCATCCTGCTGTGTGTATTAATCAGCTGTTTAACTAGTCTCCAACAAATTCAATTTTTTTCCCCGTGTAAATAACGCTTGCTGAAAACTACAGCGGCCAGCTGTTTTAGGAAATTCCTTTTGAAAGATTTATGTAGTGTGACGATTAGCTTGCAGGTGAGTGCCACGGGCAGGGAAGAGAAGCTGGACTAATAGTCCAAAAAATGCCCATTTGTCCCATTTGACCAAAAGCCCATTTGTCCGACGGCCCATTATCCCGAAAACAAATGCCCATTGCTCCGAAAAAGCACACTCTTCCTGCAATTGTTAGTTCAGTGATTGCCAGCGTTTTCCATAACGCTAAATCAGAAAGGATTTTGCCCTTAATAAACTACCTTTCTAGCCTTGTACTAAAAAACATTTCAAGCAATTTTAGCAGCATAGATACATTTTCAGTGTTGGATGTTAGTACAGTGTGTAGCATTTATATTGGAGCTGACATTCGTTAACGCTGATGTAACGCAAGTTTATATACATGAGTTATGTGGCCTGACTCGTCATTGTTTATCACGAGCAAAAATATAGCTTAGCTAGCTACCTGTGCAATTACGTACCACTGTGTGTTTTCTTTTGGATGCTCTTTTGAAGATTAACTCTGAGATCAAGACAAGACCGGGTAAAAATTTGGTCGAGACCAGGCTGAGTGTTTCAAAAACCAGTCAAGAGTACTACAACATCAAGAGTACTACAATACTAGCGTCCCATCGCCTTAGTTGTTAGGGATAATCCTAACTCAGATCTACCTCTCTCCAAACTGCAGGGAGAGTCTGTGTGTATTTTCGGGATAATGAGCTATCGAAAATGAGCTGTCTATCAAATCAGACATTTTTTGGACTAACTTGTCTATGACACTGCCTCTGCTTTTGCCTATTTATCAAGAGGTACATCATTACAACCTCCTCCAGCATCACTGTGTATTCCATAACATCAATGTAATGGACACAAGGAAGTATATAGGCAGTGATGTTACAATAGACATATCATTTTTTTGTATAGGGCATAAAGGAGCCTTAAAGGAGCCATACTCTATGTAGCAATTGCATGCATGGTTGCAGGAGCACCACAAGAGTGCAGGGCACGCAAAAAACTCTGTAAGTTGATCAGCTGTCAGTTGTCTGTAAATGTAAAGTTAAGCCTGTTATCCTGTAAACTAAAGTCCACTGCTCTGAAAATACACACTGGAGTTTGAGTTCAGTGGCTGCCTGTCTCACTGCTTGCCAAACTCCATTAATACGTTACTCAATTTAACTGTTATAAACATCTACACCTTCTAAAAGATAAGTAATGATTTCTTACAACTCATAAACAGACACTTACTCATTTGGCAAACATTCAATATTAATTTTAACTCAACATGAAACACGCAAACTAATGTAGTTATTCTCTCTTCTTTTCTCTCTCTCCTCCACCCCTCCCACCTCCCCTCTTTCTTCCCCTTCTCCTCTTTGCCTCTCAACCCAACCGGTGCCGTCAGATCGCCGCCTACCATGAGTCATGGATCTGTCCGAGGTTTCTGCCTGTTAAAAGGAAGTTTTTCCTCACCTCTGTCGCCAAAGTGCTTGCTCATGGGGGAATTGTTTCAATTGTTGGATGCAAATAAAATTAATTATAGAGTGTGGTCTAGACCTACTCTATATGTAAAGTGTCTTGAGACAACTTTGTTGTGAAT
>JAJHUR010105569.1:0-17534 GCA_027495735.1 Lutjanus campechanus
TTCAACATTAACAGATAAAGGAAAAACTTCCCCAAAGCGTTTTGCTATAGCATGATTGCAGCCAAAATGCTGCCCAATAGAAGAACGAGCGAGGACTGGTTGAAACAGTGTTGTTTGGCAGGATGTGAGGTGAAAGATTCTGTTGTGGGCTTTCACAATAAAATCTCGCCCCCTGATCAGATTTGATATTACTGTATTAGTGGATGTAACTGTCAAAATACTGACAATCATTTCCATATCTGATTTCTCCAGGAAAAACAAAACATATTTATCATACTTCATTTTTAATTCATACATGCACCCGTGATGCACACACATTTATTCAAGGAGGAGATAATACTGTTGAATGTTTATAAAAATCATGTACCACAAGCACTTGAAAAATTGATAGTTGAAATCCTGATTCTGGATTTTGGAATGGCTGGCTCTTCTTCATAGGTCAGGACTTTAAACGCAGCTTGCTAAATGTTGCTGTTAAATGCTGGTGCAATTCATTCTGTACCCGACCTGTCATCTCAGCGGTACAACAACCTGTAGTTGTAGTCGTTTTAAAGTGTGTGACCCATTTGGCTTCTCAGTTCAAATGCCTTTTAATGGTGTAAACCACAATTCCCAGTGATGATTTGTGAGTTTCTCAGAGATGGTCTTTGAACTGAACAGCTCATCCTTTCTGTTTGCTGTGAGTCTTTCTGAGTGTTTCACTAAAGAGTGTGTGTTTAAGGAGCCATTAATCACTGCTTTTTCACATCCCAATGGGGCTCTTAATTAGTGCTTCATTAAAGGCAAGTGTGCTGAAAAGGTCAGTGCAGTTCAGCCTCTCTATGTTAAAAACACATAACATCAGTTATAAAACCACATAGTTTCATCTGTAGAATCACTGCGCATCACATCAGAATGTAAACTCATAGTGTGTTGTACTTTTTGTGATATATATGGTACTTGAATGAATTTACACTTAAACATGTATGCTTTCATCAAGCCAGCAGACACACACACACAGATTATATACGTACACCTCATCATTATTACTTTATATTTTCAAGCCTGGCTCATCTCATACACCTCCTGTTACCGTGGAGACAGACCTTGCTCTGTAAGAAGTGTGTGTTTGTGTACATAAAGTGTGTATTTTCCAAAGCTGTGTTGTCTGTGGAGAAGAGGTTTCCACTCTCTCAATCAGCAGCAGCTTGGTGTAATACCTTCTGTCCTCCCTTAGCGCTTTACAGCCTTATTTCTTTTTCCCACAATGCTTCTCTGCTTATCTCCGTCTTACATTTCAGATGATATTTGGTTCGAGGAGTCTTTTATTGGATTGTGCTGCAGCATTCGGGAGAAAACATTCCTCAAACAGAACGTTTCTTGGCAAAAATGTCATTTAGTGGCACTAAGTGCTGCCAGGTGTTGCTGCTGGCCCTTCTGCAGATCTCTATTCATATTCTGAAAGTTTCTCCCTGCGTCGAAAAAGTCACGACTGTCTTGCTTGTGAGCTTTGCGCTCTGAGAAGTCGGAATATTCAAAATAATTTTCTTTTCATCCATCAGACCTTCAGTGGAGCAGGAGAAAGAGCTCTGTGTCTTTGAATGTACAAGTGGTTTGATTTTGATTTGCCCAGAGCTTTTTGTTCGTAGAAATTGTTCCTTGAATTTAACTGATCTTCAGAGCAGTTGTCTCTTGTCTGCACTGCCCGAAGAGCAGAGCTCTGACACATAATTGAATAAGCCTGAATGTAATCCATATTTATCCATGGTGACTGATGCATAAAGAGCATCTTACATCATTTAAACATGAACACACCCCTTTCACATATTTAAAATGTGTTTTCAAAGTCCTTAACTTTGGACAAAGCCAGCTTGTTGTCTTTATAAGCTTGGCCAAAGTCCTGTACACGTACAGTTTTGTAAGTCTGCACCCGCCCACATCCACAAAGCTCCGTACTGCAGGGTTCTTACTGGTGCTGGAAATCCTTGAAAACGCTTGAATTGTAATGTAGTGTTTCCATTTGTGATAAAGTGCTTGAAAGTGCTTGAAATTGTGATTGCATTACTTTCACAATAGCTGGAATCAGAAAATTTGACATATTTTTCTGATTAATTAATTTTTCAGATAAAAAAAATAGGGACAAACATGTACATTCATGTGCTCCTCATGCTTGGACCTATAAGTCTTTTGTGTGACAATTGTTTTCATTGTTAATTAGACACCTGTCTTCAACAGCTAAAATTGGAACATGCACAGTAAAACAGTGCTGACTTGACAAAACGCTAGTATTGTGACATTTCCAAATATCCAGTATAGGACTACAGTTCTTATGTAGTGAGTTCAAGTATGCTGCACAACACTACATCAGGTCAGGCAGTGTAATTGGTGAGGACAGCTGGACTTGTGGAGCCAGTTTGATGTCAAACACACTCACCGTGTAGGCGTTAGAATCTGACCTTTAAATCTGTGGTACCCATTTTAGGCCAGTCAGGCTCATTTGTAAGGGAGAGCTGCACAGTTTCAAGTTTATCAGACAGACAGAGGCAAGACTAAGTCATTGTTTTGCAAGTAATCTTACTGTAAGTCCCAAGCGAGTGCACTCAAGTCCCACATCAAGACCGATAAGTCCCAAGTCCTTAACTTTGAATTTTGAGTCCTAAAGTCATAATGCCCTTTTCATCAAATGTAATGTAATTTTAACAAGGAAGCCTTGACCAACTGTTCTTTTTGCAGTTTCAGATATCAAACAAAGTCGGAAGTTGTCGTATCTCTTTCTGTAATTTTCAACCAGGCCATTTTGCATACTGTAATTCATCTTTTGTTGACGAACTCACAGTTTTTGTACATGAACAAAATGATCTTTTGTATCATCTTTTCCAACTGGATCTCAGTAACGTAACATCTGTTCTTCATGGTTCTCTCCTGCGACTTGATTGGATGATGTTGGATTGGTTCAAACAAAACGTGGATCTGGGAATATAAGTGTTGATTTGCTGAGACTCAATCGTGTTAACGTCACACTTTTTAAATAACAGACTTTTTAACCTTTGGGGAGGGTATCAATTATTTTTAAGTCAGAAGGCTCATATCTAAGTGAAGTCACGAGTCATTAGTATTGAAGTCACAAGTCATTGCAGGGTTTGACATTAACCATGGCCCGTGGTCACAAAAGGTGACTCTGTGCCAACCAAATATTCCATGGGGGTAACTCCCTGTGGCCACCAAGCCTTCACCAATACAAACATCCTGAGTCCTTCCTGCCTTTTAGTTCAACGATGTACAAAAACAGTGAACAGCACTTGTCACCAGTTAGCTATTGATATGTTGGAGCTACTGAAGTCTGGGTTCACTAACCCTACTCAAACTGCTAGCGTGATCCTTATAAAAGAACCAGAAACAAAAAAGGTGGACTGTGAACAAAATGGCAACAAAAATGTAGGAGTGAATGGAGGCAGGAGTTTAAGCAGCAAGAATCTGTCACATCTAAGGAGGTAATGTACTCAACTAGCCGAGAATTCTAGCTTGTTTTTATAATCTGAAACAAAGCTTTCAGGAAACACAAGTGTCACAGTTAAGGAACACTGTTGTTGTATTAAATTGCCTTTTTTTGTATTATTTTTACACAAGTTTACATTGGGGCCACCAAAAATACACTTTCGTCTCCAAATTTAGGGTCTTGGTGAACCATGGGGCCAGTGCTTAAAAATATTAGTGTTTCTCCCTGCCTTTGGTGTTAAAGTCCAAGTCAAGTTGCAAGTCTTTTTTGATTTTGTTAAGTCCTGTGGTCTTCTGGTTTCAGATGTAGTATCTTGCTGATTTTATTGTTAACCTCGCACCTACATTGGGATCCATTTGTATCAAAGGAGACTCTGTTCAGATTTTAATGGAGCTAGATGAAAGAAAAGGGATTTTTCCATTCTGGTTCATCAATTACTCACAGACTGGTGTTAGGAGAGGAGTGTCTCAGAACTCTGTGTGCATGACAGAGATTCCCAACAAACATGTTGGACCACAGACTCCCAATTTTTGAGGATTTTGTCTTGAGGAATCCTCTCTGAGTACCTTTTTTAGGTTTGAAGATTAAAAAAAAAAAAGTCGTCATAGTCGACCAATAATCACACTAGGATCATTAAAAATGACAGTCAATTTGTTCCAACCTCCAAAAAATGCAATAAAAGTTCAAATATTCTGCTGGGGAATACGAGCCTACAACCCACTCGAGGACCCCTGTCGGTGCTTCCAAAGCCTTTTAGGTGAGGTGTTTGGGTCTTGCAGAGCCTGCAGCAGCGCTAAGAGCACCGCACCACAGTGTCTCTCTGCAAAGTTATTCTGTATTTTATGACTGTATGAGAGCTGCAGGGAGGGAGAAGAGTGTGTGATGGTTTGTACTTAAATGTTAATAGCACCTCTGAGGGCCGTTGTTAGTGTTGTGTGTGTGAGGGAGAAAGAAATATGTGAATGGTGTGTGTGTGTGTGTGTGGAGTTTCCAAAGTCACCGCAATACTTTTCTCTGTGTTGGTGATATGTTTCATGAATTAAAAATCAGTCTCACACTCTACCTCGCTCACATTGCATGCAGCTGTCAGTGTGGATGTGTTTTCTCGACCGTTGTGACCTTTGCTCGCTGCAGACGGGGTTCTGTATGGAGTGCTACTGCTGACCCCGCTGCGACCTCAGGAAGTAATTTGCGTTCCAGCGTGCCCCTTCCTGCCCTCTCCCTCGACCCCACGGTGGGATTAACGTGGCGTTAAAGACCTCAGGGCGAGTCCAAAGCCTCAGAGGAGTCCATCTTAACTTCCTTCCTGCGTTAAAGGAGGGGTGAGATTGCACTTTAAATCGAGCTCTGCATTGGTCCGCAACACTCAGTGGAAAACACATTGAGAATCTGCAGAAAGAAAGTCCTTGACCTGCTGGATCTCACACATGCACACACACACACACACACACACACAGAATTATGTTTGAAAACTGGCAAGGGAGAAGTGCGCTGGATGAATTTTGCAGTAATTTCCACATAGTCAAGGATGTGTGTGTGTGTTTCTGTCTGTGTCCATTTCTGTGCAGCAGTTGCCGTTGTGTTTTAGCCTTTGTGTGGATTTTTCAGTGCCAGTGGTCACTTTTTGCAAGGGCATGTGTGCGCGCGTGTGTGTGCGCAATGCCAGGCCATCTGTGGTTCTGGCTAGCCTCTCCAGTGTGGGTGGCAGTTCTTCATTCAGTTTCTGTCTTCTTTTCCTGGATGGTCCAGCTGGGTGCACTTGCAGAGGTCTGGAGATAACTCCTAGAAAATTACAGGGAGCTCTTTAGAGGTCCTCAGACAGCCGTTCTATTGGCGGTCAGCTTGAAAACACTCCCCCATGGCCATAACACCTCTGATTGGATTTCTGTTTTTTTGGTAGAAAGAAATTGTCCCCAGTCTGGCATCACTTTGTAGTTAATTTTTGATTTCCAAGGGGCACAGACCAAAACACATCTGGACACAATTGGACAGATTTGCAACCAATCAGAGCAACAAAACATGTGACACTGTGCTGAGCAGCACATACAAGTTGGAACAGTGCTTGGTCTGTTTTCAAGCAGGAAGAATGGTGAACTGGTCACAAACTTCCTCAAATTAAAACTAAAAAGTACACAAACTGTGATCCTGAAAACATTTGAGTCAGGAGTAGGCAATGCAGTAACAGGATCTTGATTCATATTTGCTCAGTTTGATCTGAGTTTCATGAGCCTGAGGTGTTGTGCTGGATGGACACAAACTGGCTTCATGGGATGTGCACGGCCCAGGACAGGAAAACTCTGCAGGGTCAGAGGGTCATTAAAACCAATCAGAACCCATCTCTCTCCGGTCTCCCTTGGCTCTGAATCCAGATTTACCAGCACAGATTAGGAATATATTTGTTGGAATGGGCATCTAAGAGCCTGTCAAACTTCACGGACCTGTTGGTCTCTGACTCTGTTAAGTCATTTGAGCACATCAGGGCTGATTTTAATATTCCCTATAAAGATTTTTATAAATATCTCCAAATTCGTCACTTTATAGGGTCTCTCTTGAGGACAGGCGGGATCCGCATGGGACTGTCAGAGTTGGAAAACACTATAGTTTTGGCCAAATCTCCCAAAGGACTGATTTCCAAGATTCATGCTTCATTACTTTACTCTGATTCTTCAGGCTATGATTCTCTGAAGCTGTTATGGGAGCGCGATTTGGAGGCGACGTTCAGTCCTGTAGACTGGGACAAGATCTACAGCAGGGTTTTCCCTAAATGTACTTCAATTTCAATACATGAACAAAAGTTTAAATTTTTTCATCGAACTTATTACACACCTGTTCGCCTCCAGAGAATGTTCCCTGATATCTCCAATCTTTGTTATAAATGTAAAATACATAAAGGTACATTTATCCACTTATTTTGGTCATGTGACCGCATCCAGACTTTTTGGAAGGGGGTTCTCTCTGTAATTCAGGAGGTCACTGGTAAACAGTTTTCACTGACTCCTTCTTTCTGTCTTTTAAACCATACGTTAGATAATCTCTTTGACACAGATACTAAATCTCTTTTAATAATTCTTTTGTTTCTGGCTAAAAAAGGTATCTTGCTGCGGTGGTCAACTCCCCAGGTTCCTACAGTCGACGTGGTTATAGCAGATTTCTGCTCTTATTCCTCTTGAGAAGCTGACTCATGACCTTAATCATAAATCGGACAGATTTTGGAGGATCTGGGAACCATTGCACTCCTTCTTACAGAAACTATAACTAATCATTGGTCCCTGGAAGATGAGTGCTGACTGCCCTTTCATTTATTTCATATGTGCTACTCATCTACCTGTCTCCTGTCGTCTTTTTATTCATTTATTTTACTTATTACTTATTTATTTATTTATATATATATATATATATTGCAGTGCTCGCTGTTAGTTTGGGGAGGGACTTTTTTGTTGCTCTGTACGTTTTGTTTGTTGTCTGTTTTGGTTTTGTATTGTTTGTGTTTATAAAATGGAAAAATCAATAAAAAGAGTATTAATTTAAAAAAAAAATTAAATTAAAAAAACACTCAGAACATCATTGGTATCCACCCACAGAGCATCAGTGATATCAGGGAGGTGAGGTGCCTGCGTAGAGCCCGATGGACACTAAAAGACAACACCCACCCCAGCCACAGCCTGTTCACCCTGCTGCCATTAGGCAGGAGATACAGAAGTATCCAATGCCACACTTCCAGACTGAAGAACAGCTTCTTCCCTCAGGCTGTGAGAAAGCTTATTTTCATCCTTATACTCCTCCATATAAACTAGACTGTTCTATGTTTTTATTTATTGCTTCAGTCACTCCACTCAATCAAGAGGGAACTACACTGGAATTTCATTATTGTAAATGATCCTTGTAACCTTGGAGTATAACTAGGGCAACATCCTTCAGATTATTTTGCCTATGAACATGTGCCTATCAGAGCACACAGGACCAGTAGACCCTTTTACAATCGAAAAGTTGCATGCGCATTTTGGCAACAGAAGAAGTGGTCTCCCCCAGTCATCCAGATGAGTGATCAAGCTGCAAATGTTGAATTAAAAGTTTTATTAGCACCAAAATCACCAAAATGTCTGGTTATTGCGTACACAATATAACAGAATCCATACTCCACTGGTCAGCTTTAGCTGTTCAGAATTCCGCAGGATCACGACTGTTTCAGAGCAATCGACGGCATCTATAGCTGCAAGCTAACTGGACTTTGGTGGGTCGTACTTCCACTGCCAAACTGCATGTGAAGTTTGCTCATCGTTTACAAGCTGGAAAAGGTCTCTAGGCTGAAATAGGGATCCTTCTTAGATTAGATGGTTTACATGAGATTCACCATATTGTCATTGTGTCCTAGACTGAAACTAAACAAATGACACCTTAGATTTTAGTCCAGAAATGTAGGCACTTTGCTTCCATAGTTGGAATAGGACAGCCATGTTGACCTATTGTGTTTCAAGCAAGGACTTTGCAGACAGTAGCCCCTGAAATTAGACATGACAACTTTCTTGAGACTGAAGCTCAGCCTCCTTACCCTCTGAGCATTGCCCATCACCCGTGGATGCAAATAACTCTTATCCAGTGCGGTGGCATTGCTCACATCAGGAGAAAATTCACAGATTTTCTGATGTCTAAATGCAAACATATTCAAGATTAGAAATCATGCCTGATGCAATATTTTGCTGCAAGAAGGGGCTTCACTAGCACTCATCTCTCCCTGCAGATTGTGTGTACGGTTATATACTGGAAGACACAACAGTTAAGACGGTTCTTAGCAAATTTCAGGAAACATTTTGCTCAACTCAACTGTCCAGCAAACTCAAGCTGTCTCTTGAAGGGCTGCATATCATAATAACTTAAGTCCTCTCCCTTTCATGTTGTTGATTTGTCTTTCATTGACTAGTGTTGCTCCACTGAAAAGGAAGTTACACGGTTGTTCAACTTTTATACACTGTATCTTTGAAATGATTGAGGTGAAGCCAGTGACTCTGCCTGCAGGTGAGCTGCAGCTATATCAGCCAACACAACGGTTAAATGGACCACCAGTTAGTGGATGACACAGTGCAGTACACAGAGTAAAGCTGGCATGATGAAAGGGAATAAAGAGAGAAAACTAAAGGAAATGAATCAAAGAGGAGCAGTGGATCAAAAGATTGGTGAAAATACTGAGAGAACAAAAAGATTTAAGACACGAAGAGAGAGAAAACAGAGAGGTGCATGAGAAAAGAGCATAGTAGGAGTCTGATGCCAGGCAATTAGGATGGTAGCCAGCAATTAGAAGTAACAACCCTCCAACTCCACTGGAAACCTCAGTGATGGCGTCTTTGTTTCATTATTTTCATTGGGAGTGATGAGTTAGCCACAAATTTGGCTCAGTAGACAGTTGCTGGGGTTACAGGCAGCATCACTTTGTAGAAAATTAATTGAAGTTGAGTGGAATGGCTTTTCACCAAGTAACCTATTAACAAGGTCTCTGACTCTGATGCCATGGAACTCCAGTGGAAGGTAATTTCTCTCCTTGGGGTAGGGACTTATTCTCTGTCCACAGTGAAGGATTTCAGTAACCCAGGGGGTTTGTTCAGTCAGGTGAAGAACAAAGGCAAGATTGACCGATTGGTGCTGCATTGTAGGTAATGCAGACTCTATGCTGGACTTGAGTAATGAAGATGGAGTAGTGCCTGAAGCTCTTGACACCAGTCGATCTTTGTTCCAGTTTTCACTTGCGTTCATGAGCTTTTTAGCCTGGCATTGCCAGTATTAACTGGACACACGACATAGTTTGTTTCACAGAACCATCTGGGAAGTCATCCTTAGAAACTGCAATGAAAAGGGCAGGCACTTCCAGAAAAAACTTGGCTTCAACCAATCAGATCAAACTCTTGCCGAAGTCAGCCAGGAGTGGAGCGAAAACATCTTTTCCATCGAGAAAAACCTTCAGTTCCATTCTTTGCTCTTCTTTCAATGAAGAAATACTCTCCAGTTCTGATATAACTGATGCTATCACAGTATCTAACCTCCATCTGGCCGCAATTGTTTGTTCAAGACAAGTTGCTTCCATTGACGCTTCTTGCTGTCGTCACACCTAAAACCAAGCCTGAAGCTGTCAGCAGTCCCTCCGTGGATGCTGATTGGCTGCACCACTTTTGGTATGGACACAAATGGATAACTTGAAGCCTGGCAACATGGATTCTTCAATGATCCTGCAAATCCAGCTGCCTCACAAGGTAATGCCTGCATAACTCACAAATGTCAAATAGTCTGGGACCTCATACCTCCTTTGTTTTTGATTTCCAAGGGGCGTTATCAACGTGTGCAGACATTTGTGCTACACAAAATGTCAACATTCTGGTCAAAGTCTTTCTTGTATTACAGCTAAACAGTACACTAAAATAGTTTTCAGAAAACGTTTGAGGTGACAATAGTAATGCAGTAACAAATTTGCCAAATCTGATATAGACCTACTGGCTGGCTGCAGATGGATAGACCTCCAACCATTCAGAACAGCAAAACATGTGACTTTTCAAATCAATCATAAGCTTGGCAGGTTTGTCTGGTTCCCAGGCTTTGAGCTTTTTGGTAATTAATTTCTAGGAACACTTTCTGATCCTTTCTAAAGAGTTGGAGGATGGATAGCACACCTTGCTTTAGCCTGCTGCCACTGCTATCCATACCAGTAAAAGCGATGGATGGATGGATGGATGGATGAGTGATCAATTATGACAAGTCTCAGATATCAGGAACCTTCCTCAATATGCATCTGTTCACAAAGTAAAACCACAGACTATCCCACTAAACAATCAACCATTTCACTGCATCAGTCAGGAACATGTCATGCTGCTTTTGTAAATTAGATAATTAGTTTGATACTGAAAATGCTGAAATATATGACATACTTAAATACATGCATCTTCATCAAAACTGACCAGCAGTTTTTAAGGCAAAAATTTTGACAAATGAATGAGCCTGTGAACAAAATTATAAACACATAGAGAGAGAAAAGATGTACAAATGGTGAGAACCTAATGAACAAACACTAATAGATGCATCAGGCAACTAGTCAGTGAAATGGGATTTGATGGGAAGATTAAGGAAATTCAATCTGAAACAGAGAGACTAACTGAAAAACAGAGGAAACTATCATTAGCAGATAAGCAAGTGGATTAAAGGAGAAACCAGTAGATGAGCTTAAATTAACAAATACAAACTGACTAACAGATGAACAGAAAACAACAACAGTAAAGATGAGAAGTGCTGGAGAACATAAAAGCAGGATGGGGAGATTTCCCTTCATAATACAAGGAAATCAATTAAATTGACTTCCCAATAAGCTCTAAATGTTGTAATTTTTTTTCTTCCATTATTATTTCATTGATGTCCTTTCACAAAAGACCTGCGGACAAAAAAAGATTCATAAAACTGACAGTATGAGGAAAATATCTTTGTTTTACATCCTAGGTTGCAAGTATTTATCAGAAAAGTATGTGACACTTAGAACACATTTCTACCAGGTTTTAACATGTGATCAGTATCTGGATACATTATATATAATTATATCATGGGTTTTTCTATATACATCTGGTATAACCATTTTGTCAGCAATCAGAGTGCATGTCAGGTGCATGGAAGTGATGAGTCCCTCACTCTTTTGTACAAGGTGAGGGTTTTTGGACAGACAGAAACAATCAAAGACACTTGTAAACTACTTTTTGGTAAACTCACCAATTAGGCTTATGTTACTCATGCTGTAGGAAGAGCTGGTGGTAAGACTGGCTGGGACTAGTGCTAGCTCGACTACCCCTGTCAGTCAAATGACCCCCATTTTGAATGTCATAGTGGTCCTTGGTGAGTCCACCAAAGCAATGCTGCTATAAGCTATAAGCATCAACACTGTACTGCACTTTTCACTCACCTATTTTAAGCATTTGATTTTGTCGGTTGTGGCGTTTTATTGGACAAAACCTATGCTTGATTGGAGTAGATGAATAGACCTTTAAATGGTCAAGAAGAATTCAAGCAATTGTCTCCAGTGCTTCAAAGTCAAGTCTCATTAACATTAACATAAGTGCACCCCAAGACTTCATTCTTGGTCCTCTTTTATTCACCATTCATATTAACAATATCATCTCTGCCAGCCCAAATTGTTATGTACATTTTTATACAGATGACCCTATGTTATACGCCACTGGCTTCACTTAATTTGGCCATTGCAAAAACTGCTTTTGATACATTTTATTGAAGGATTAAATAAAAATTAATACATATGAGGGAGGGGTGGTCTCAGCAAGAAAGCAGCTTAATATAGTAGCAAGAAGTAGAGCTAGCTGATCTTTCAACTTGTTGGCTAAATAGCTTTCTTCAGAATGTGGCCAGCCTGCACAGATGTACATGACTGATAGTTTGTTCTTTATATAAACATCATGAAAATCAAGACCTTTAATCAGCCCTCACAACTGATGACTAATTAACAAAAAGGGAGCCACCCTACTCTTTATTCATTGCTTCTGGTGGGGATGTAATCACCTCCATGAATGCGTGGGTGCGTGATCAGCAGACCTACAACATGTCCAGAGCCAATTTCAAATACTATGGGGTGGATTTCCTACTTTTTTGTAAGTGCACATTCATGACTGTATGCTGAAGGACCCCTGTGATTCAGAGTGTTTGTGTTGTGTTTTTATGGCTACAGGCATTATGTTTTCAGGTTATGCCATTGTTGTGAACGCGATATCTCAAGAACACCTTGATGGAATGTCTTCAAACTTGACACAAATGTTCACTTGGACTCAAAGACGAGCTGATTTGATTTTGGCGGTCAAAGGTCACAGTCACAGGGACCTCACCAAACATTATTTTGACTATAACTCAAGATGTCACATGTTAATTATGACAAAATTACACACAAATATCTATAACGATGGTTGTGGTGACAGTTTATATCTAAAAGGTCAAAGGTCAACTTCACTGTGATGTCATAATGTTCAGTCCTGTCCTCTGTAAAAATCGTCTCTAAGTGAAGACAGCATGTTTCTTTCTGGAAATTATTCACTGGAATCACACATGTAGAGTGAGAACTTCCATTTTGCTAAAAAAAAATACACTTGATTCTGTTTATTAAATTCCCTCAAAGTTACAGGTCAATATAGTGTCAATTTCCATATTAAAAGTCTTTACTATGTAAATAATATGAGTCTGTGAGGCAGTAATTCTATTTTTTGACTGCTCTGTTTTATCAGACCATTGACAGCCGACTTCTCACTCTTCTTAACCAGCCACTAGGGGCTGCAAGTGATCAACACCTGCCTCAGTTTGAAATTTTTGCAGTTGTGATGGCATTGCCGTAGTTGCGTCACCATCTGTTGTCTGCTGGGGGTCTACGCTCAACTGAGTGAACTCTTCTAGTTTATTGCACTTGTATAAATATCTCACTTTAAATGCATCTTTTATTTATCGCATAATACATTGTTTTGTAAATGAAGTAATTAAAATGAACCCCTGTGGACACTACATATGGTTTTGTTGTGGCACTCTGTAGCTCTCTCTGCGGCTGAACAGACAGTAAATGCACAAAGAGAATTTCAGAAGCAGTTTTATTGTAGCTAAGTGACTTTTTATTTGTTCATCTGTCCATAATATCTGTACACAATTACCTCATCTACAATGATAATTAGAGCGCTGCAGTTTGTTTGTGTGGATAATACTCAGGCTGTTTTAGCAGTCTGCTGTCGTATCACTAACTCTCAGTGTGTGCATTACTGTCTGGGATATTACTGTAGGCCCATTATTATACCAGCAGTAGCTCTCTGTTTATGTTTGTAGATGTTCATAATGTTTATGGCAGTAGCGGTGTCAGATCATATCAGCAGCTCGCAGTGTGTTTGTGTTCCTCTCCATAATATCCAGCCCATTACCAGGCGAGGGTTGCATCAGTCGCTCAAAGTGTTTGTCGGAGCGTGTTTGTTCATCATGTCTCTATAACATCACTATAGGTCCCTTCCATTTGGGGGGGAAGCTCTCAATAGCTGTCGGTGAGCCCGTCGACAGCAGAACAAGCCTCTGATTGGAGCGACACTAATCAGCACTTCACACTTCTCCTCGCTCTCATTACTGCTAATGAGGCCATCCACTGAACCCAGCGAGGGGCCGCCGACTCAGCCAATTAGGGGCCTGTTTGTTCGAATAAACACAGTCATGGCGGGATGACATGGAAGGAGTTGAAGGCAAAGGCTGTGGGCATTATGAAATATGAATGGCCTCAGATATGGGCTCTATAGAAAAAGGAATTAACTGTAATTTGATAATTTGATCGCCTTAATTGCTTCTCTGTTGCACAGATGATTGTTAATATTTAAGACAGATTGGTCACGGCAGCTGAACGTGCATGTGTCAGTGTGTACAAGTGTGTGTGTGTGTGTGTTGGCAGAGTCTGAAAGGCGCGCATTACCATTCATAATGCAGCCGCGCTGGAAGCCGTTACACTTGGAGCATTTGACTTGCTTTATTGAAAAATGTAATATCAGGTTTGTTTTCTGCGAATGTGCTCATATCTCTGTGTTCCTCTCTGCAGAGGCAGGAGAGCCGGGAGGTGTTGGTGGGAATGTTGTTCCTGGTGTTTCCCTTCATTCCTGCCAGTAACCTTTTCTTCAGGGTGGGATTTGTCGTGGCCGAGAGGGTTCTCTACATGCCAAGGTGAGTCAGTGTCTGCGTGTGTGGGTGGTACATACATGGATGTAACTGCATTTATATTTTTATTGCATGGTTTTCTACTCCTAGTCATCTTTGAAGAGTATGTGGATATAATTTCTTGAAAAAATATGGTTGGTTTTGGTTTGTTAATCAAATTTCCAACCAAACTTTAGGGCCTTTTGCTCTACCAGTTCATTTATCAATGATTCTATTGCCCTGATCAGCAGTCAGCAGTTTTTTACAGTTTTCAGCAGTGATCCTGAATGAAAATCTGTGTTATGTTTTTTTTTTGCTTACAATGTGATAGACAATATTCATTTCAGATACAAAAGTAGCATGATATCAGCCTTAATTGTCAACTTGTTGCACGACATTCCCATCTTCAGTCCAACATTGCCTACTCTAATAGATTTCTCTTGGGGAGGTGGGATTTGATTTTCCCTAACCAGTCACAAGAGACCAACATCATTTTACAACACTGGTGCGTTGCCATGACAGCACACTTTGTTTTTGCACCCACGGTCTTTGGTTTTATTGAATGAGAGTGAGCGTGAGGGGTGGTTATGTTACTTTAGTGTGTAGACCAGCTGCGTGTTGTGTTTGCAGTCCCTGTAATGTTACTGCAGCATCTTCATGTGCTTCTCACAGCAGAGTTTGCTCAGCTACAAGTCAGGCTAAAGACAATTAAACCAGTCTAAAACCAGATGTCTCCTAAATTTGTTTTGGAGCTGCAAAGCTAGAAGCTACAGGTAGAGAAACAAACGTCATCAGTTGATTGATTGTGTTTTTTGATCTTTAACTATTAGCATTAGGTAGTTCTGTTGCTGCTGCTTTCCTGTGGTAGCAAACACAACACACAGCCTTTCAGTAACTATTATATTGCAACCTGAACTGATCTGATCTACACTTAAGTCAACTTCAAGCAGCCTCGATAGCAGCGTCTATAGCAGTCACCATCGCTGTTATTGCTCCTGTGTAACTACACCGCACAGCTTGACAACCCTTGACAACAGCCTTAATCCTGCCCCGGGTCGTCTGTTTTTTGTTTCGAGAAACTGCTGTTACATTTCAGAATGCCAGAGCAAAGAATGAGTCACTGGGCTGAGTTGAAGGTCTGGGCCCAGTTTAATAACAAGTAACAACAGGTGGAGGATATGTTGACCACAGGAGAAGGAGGAGAGGGAGAGTGCTGGTGGAGGACAGGTGGAAACATTTCAGAACTTCCCTTCCCAACTTTTTAAAAACCTTCCAAAGTGTTTCAAAATATTTCCCCAAAAAAACTTTTTACAAAACCTTCTAAAACTTTTCTAAAACCTTACCAGATGTTTCAAAACTTTTCCAGAACTTTTCTAAACCTTCCAAAACATGTCTAATACCTTCTAGTACATTTCAAAACTTTTCCAAAATATTCCAAAACTTTATAAAACTTTGACAAAACCTTGCAAAACTTTTACAAAACCTTCCAAAGCTCTCTAAAACCTTTCTAAAATCTTCTAAACCCTTCCAAAACATTCCCCAAACCTTCTAAAACTCAACAAACTTTTCAAAAACTTTCCAGAATGTCCTTACTTACCAAGGTGGAGAGCAAGTGGAGGATATGTTGAAAGTTTCCCCAAACTTTCCAAAACTGTCTCAGCGATGGACCTAGATGAACCTCAGTGATACAGCTACTGCTATTAATACTTGCTTAGCACTGATTATATTAGTAATGGGGACATAAACCATAAGGCACGCTCAGAATCTTTTGAGACATTTTCTAGTGTTACTTGTTACTTTTTGCAGTTTTGACATTGCACATTCTGACCCTGACAGGATTTAGTGGACCCAGTAAAAGAGGGAATAAAAACACAGCTCATGGGGTATCAGACGTAGCTGAGGTGCTGGAGCTATAAACTATCAAACATCTGCACACTCAGATCTGTGCAAAAATCTTTTTAATCAGCAAGCTTTCACTGTTCATGCCTTGAAGGTCTCTGTCCAAAAGCTCGCTAATTAAAAAGATTTTTGCACAGATTTGAAGGTGCGAATGCTTTTTTCATTCATTGGACCCATTGTGGAGCCATTTAGTAGAGTTGGATGTGAGGACTGAGTCTGTTCCAGTCTGGGTCAGTTGGTGTTGGCAGCTGAGAGACAAAATCAAAAGTATTCTAATTGTTACTGAGTCACCGCCAGTCATTGTCATCAAGACTATTTTGAACATGTTTGATTTTTGCAACTGGAATCCCTAAAACCATTATAAAATAGCTATGAAAAAGAGCTTTATTGCACAAATAGAACAATAGATTACTCTTACAGTTTAATTTTAGAGATCTGGGAATGTGGCAACATCACAAAAAAGAAGTAAAGCAGTCTGATCATCAGACAGCTTCTAAATAACCCTCCACAAATGTCAGACATTTTTTGGACAGAAAACAAAGGCAAATGGTAAAAATTATTATCTGTACTGGCTGTTGTAAACAACACTTCCTCATATCTAAATGTGCAGATGGACTGCACATTTTACACGACACGTCAGCATTCACCCATTAACACACTAACAGCATGGTGCCAGCCTGGTCCTCAGGAGCTCACTTGTGCAAACTAATTACACACTGAACAGATCAGGGTTCAGTATCTTGCCCATGGACACTTTGATACATAGACTTAGGGAGCCAAAGATCAACCACCAACCTTCCAACTGATGGACGACGATCTAACTCCTGAGCCACGGACTACCCAGTACCACCAACAAGTGTACTGGAAGCAACTCAAGTGATGTGGCAGAAGCACGTGGTTAACGTTGTGAAACAGCAACAGTTTGATTAGGTTTAAGCAGCAAAACTACTTGGTTAGGTTTACTACTTGGTTTTGGTTCAAATACGTATGTTCCATATATGGTTGACTTAACAGTCAGTCAGTGACAAGAGTCTTAGTCAACCACCTTTGTAATTAATTCATTCTTCTCAGAAAAAAGGCTCCACCTCAGATTCCTTTCAGGACATGCACCTTATCATTAGGCCCAAAGGGACTGTTGCAACACGGACTTTTTTTTGCCAGTGTGCTGCTGCTAGCTGTGCTACAGCTGCCATTAGCAATTTAGCTTAGTTAGCGATTCTGTGGGATACAGCCTCTGAGATCAATGGAGGTCGGTTGACAGAGAATACAACACATTTGGTTATTTTACATTATGAAGACATGGTGGGTTCAGGTGGGGACAGGGGGCGTGAAGCTGTTGAAGAGTGAGTTTGTCACTTCACAACTTGATTTGTAAATATACATCATCCATTGTGTTGGTAAGTGTTTTTGTGAAGTTGGAAGTTACTCATTCCAGTGTTTCATAAATGTCCAAAGACTAGTTGACTAGGAAAATCTTTATTTGTGG
>JAJHUR010105572.1:7121-23817 GCA_027495735.1 Lutjanus campechanus
CCCCCCCCCAGCCACACACACACACACACACACACACATTTCAAAACAACAGAAAAGTCAAACAAAAACTTAACTATAATGCAGGGAGTTCAACCAATATCTTTGTATATCTGACCTTATATGACAATGATTATGACTCAACAGATCTCTCAGCTCAATATGTCTTACAATTCTTCAAATAACACCAAATATTGTCCTGACGCAGCCAATACAAAAATAGAACCAAAACAGAAAATTATGCTCAAGCCATAACCATCAACACTTAAGAAGAATCTGTTTCAATCATAATGTAATTTGGCACAGTGTTCTAACCCTGCAGACAGCCAGTCAAGCTAGCCTACAGTGAGACCACAGTCTGACGCCAACCAGGTGTAACACCATCTCCTCAGCTTTTTGTTCATGTCATGTAATGAGGCTGTAATGAGGCCATGAAATATTGATAACCATGCTCACCTATCACTGAGCCTCTATAGTGGTCCTCTCAACTCAAAACAAGATAGTAGAAAGAAACACTTTACACCTGAAGAACCAAAGATTGGGAGACTGCTTTAACAGGAACAAGAACAAAATCCTGATGTGAAAACACATTTTGTGATGCATGCAGTGGATTAAATAGCTACATGTCCAGGGTAAAAAAAAATCACCATTTAACACTAACAGTAATAGAACAAAAACGAGATACTGGAAATATTTCACTCAGTAAGGCTATTATAAAATGCTGTCAGCCTTGGTGCTTCTCGGAAAGTAAAGACCCTGCCTATGAATGATATTTATTTACTTGGCCTTTCAAAAGGTTTAAGCAGGAAGCTTTTAAATAAAATCAAGCAGGCTATCCCATGTTTGATTGCACCACTAGGCAATCTAGCCCAGATACAAAGAAGGAGAGAGGGAAGAAGACAGACAGTCAGACAGACAGGGAAGGGGAGAAAGAAATGAGACTTTGCATCAACTTACCTTGATTATCTCACTGACAAAAGTTTTCGTGCTCTCTCCTGCACTGCTCAGCTTCAGTGAACTTGACGTTTTTTAACTTAACAATAACGATAACTACAAACCGGCAAACATTATTTGTTAGCTAATATAGCCATTTTCGTTTGATTAACTGACTTAATTAGTTTGACAAATGAATGCCAGTCGTCATTCGCTCCGGTTAGTTAGCATTATCCAAACATAACCTGCTTTGCACCGAAAATGTTTAGCTTCTTTTAACCAGATTCATTTTACGTGGATAACTTCTGCTAACGCCATTAGTCGCTGTTGTGTTCAGTTAACTGCACACATTAGTTTTCTGCCTATCTTTCTAAAGAGTTGCTAAGCTAAAGTAACTAACAAACTGTACTCACGATGCTAGCTGGCTCTCTGCTGCCGTTGGATACAGGTCGCTAGGCAACAATAAGCAGTACTTTAACAGCTATGCTAACCAGCTAGCTTGTTAGCGCCCCTGTAGCAGCCCATACACCAACCACCTAGCACTTTAAAGAGCGATATTCTATAGAAACCTGCTTGTACAGTCTAGGGTCTTAGTGCTATTACCGATAACGACGTTTCTTTGACAGTGTTGCGTAACTTGTTGAGCCTAGTTTGTTCTTTTTGATAAAGGACTACATTAACTGTCAAAAACTACAATTACCTGCATCTTCAATCTGCCGTCAGGCTGTTACAAGTGTCGTGAGCAACTAAGGACTTAAATAGGACTGACCTCCGGGTTTAGCGAGAAGTGGGAGAGAGCCTGTCCGAGCTATCGTGTGAGCATGGTGAGTAGAAACAGCAAATATATCGGTTATTCCTTTATCGATAATGCATTGTCGCATAGATATTCTTGCAGTTATTCCAGCTGACAAATTCACAGAGCTCTGCTAAGTTCGTCAAAGTTTGCTTTGCAAATTGATTTTAACAGTACAAAGTAACTTTAGTAGTATGGCTCGCGGCATGACATAGCCAACACTTTTGTACTCATAAGTTTGTTTTTTAATTCAGCCACTCCTCATGACATATTGATGTAACGCTTTAGTAATTTAGCTAGTTTGGTTATTTTGGGGTTTGAATGAATGCTGTTTGAGTGAATGGTAAAGATGGCGATGGACTTGATAACCTAAGTATATCCTGGTTTTGTTATGTAACAGTGAGTCCTGTATGAAAGCCACCGTGTCTATTTTTGAACTGACCCCCTGCTTTAGTAAATCCTGTTGACAAGGATATACACCCAACCCACGTGCAATTGACAAGTAAACTGTCACTTTCATACCTGTCCTCTTGTGAAATCAATGCTAATAGTACTAACAGCACTGTTCATTGCCTTGTGTCTTGCAGTCTGAGCCTATTAGAGTTCTGGTGACCGGCGCTGCTGGGCAGATTGCCTATTCCTTGTTGTTCAGCATTGCCAAGGGAGATGTCTTTGGCAAAGATCAGGTAAAGAAGGGCTTTGTCTTGCTCACACAACACACTCCATTCCCTTATCTCATTAGGCAGTGTAAGGGCAGTGTCATAAGACATCCATAGTATACTGACATCCCCCACTAAACAGCTGTAAATTTTACAAGTTTTCCAGGTCATATCTGGGATGACATTGAATAGATGTTGTCCCTGTGGTATTGATCAGATTGCACTTGCTCGTGCATGTGTCCTGCTGGGACGAACCAGGATTGTCCTTGAAGTCAATGAAGTGGATCTTGTGCCAAGAGTCTTAGGCCAAATTTAAAACCACTTGATCCATTTGGCACAGGCCATAGACAGTGAGCCACATGGCTTAGGCTTTCACACTCTGTTCCCAGAGACAACTAAGTCCTCTCACTGTTGTGTCATTATACACAGGAATTATGATTTAAGTGTGTTTGAATTCAGTTCAGCATGTTTTATTCATTTCATACCATTCATCCCACTGCTTGCTTCCTTCCCTGCTCCTCCTGTCAGCCAGTCATCTTGCTCCTTTTGGACATCACACCCATGTTGCCAGTCCTGGAGGGTGTTGTCATGGAGCTGCAGGACTGTGCCCTCCCACTTCTGAGAGGTAACTGTTTGAGGGTTGGACAAATAATTGACACTATAAAATAATGTGACACGTTGTCCATATACTATACATTTTTGGTGCACTGGCAGTTTTCCTTAAATGTGTAGCTTGGATTGTTCTGTTTGTGTAGGAGCTGTTTGGAGATAAACTGAATTATTATAGATTGAAAATGTTTTGTTTGCTCTGAAGCTAAGATGTATTTTTCATTTAAAAACCAGGGCTTTCTACATAATGATAGCGTATGTGTACACGTTTGTGTGTTTTCGAAAAGGTAGGCTCTACTCACACTGTCTGTGATACTGAAATCAATTCATAAAACAGTGTAATATGTTATATTTTATTGAAAATTATCTCACTATTTTAGCGGTCTGATTTGGTGTTTTCACAAACACATTAATGTATTGTAGGTGATTGTCTTGCTTTTACTGCTGTCATTTTTGTGCATAGTATTTCATGTTGTTGATACTAATACTAATAATAATGATAATAATAACAATATAAGACTCTTATAATGACTAATGGTAATAATAATATTACGAGTTGCTCTACAATACCCACCCCCAGTAACTGAAGCTCTGGCTTCTATCCTGAGCATGTGCCATCATCATTGCAGCATGTTTTGCATAGAGTAAAGGCTTCTTCATAGTTTTAAGCTTTCTGGATGTTCTAAATGTCATTGGAATAACAATACTTACAAAAGAGCTGCTGGGGTAAAGATGTAGTTGTGGTTTTATTTTAAGTGCTTTACACTTATGAATACATACAGCTTCTGCATGGTTGACCCACACACTTTGAATGGAATGAACTAGGGCTGTATGTATTTATTAAGCATCTCAAAATCTCTTGTATGGGTCTTTTTCATACAAATTGTGAGCCATTTGACCACAACAAGGACTCTACATGCATAACAACATTTACTGAAAACAATGAATATGCAATATATTGGATGGACAGCTTCCCAGACCCTCCTTTAATTGTTGCAGCTGTATTTTGTCTCCTAGTTTGCAATTAAATGTAAATTGCAAGATGTTTTTTTGTGGTGCAGATGGAGAGGTTATCCCAGACAAAATCAGCCACAAGAATTTTGAATCAGTTTATCATTAAAGAAGTCTGTTATTTTAAATCAACACACTGCTTTATATATTTCTACACCTCTAAGAATGTCATTCACTACCTCCTGGGAGGGACTAACTGCTTCAGACGACTGTGCAGATCTCTTAAATGTTGTTGAAAATTAATTTGTTTTCCTTGGTTTGGAAGCTGATCAAATATTCGTAAGAATTTTAAGACCTTTCGCTCTCAGAGACAAATATGATAGATATGAGCACTGGTTTCCATTATTTTTGTGTGTTTGTGTGTGTGTGTGTGTGTGATCACTGTAACCACTGTCATGGCGTCAGACGTGAGGCGCCATTATATGTGCCACCTCCATTGTGACCTGGAATTTTTCCTTTGAATTGGTGCCGTCCTTTGCTTTGTTTGGCCGGGGCTGTGAGAGGCCCCTGTATTAACAACTATGCTGCAAAGACAACACTTCATGCACTGAGATGGGCCCAACCATACAGTACAATACTGGTCACACGTGGGCTATGTCTGAAATTATGTGTGTATGACTTAGAATGGATGAAAAATTGAGTTCGGTTTCCAACTATTTACAATTGGAATAGTCAGATAGACCATGTGGACAGACAAGACTTAAAGGTCCAATGTGTAAGATTCAGCGGGCTTTATGGGTAGACATATTACAGAAATTGAATATAATATAATTCTATGAATATAATAATCAGAATTGTTGTGTTTTTGTTACCTTAGGTTGAACCGTTTATTTCTACAGAGGGCAGGGGTCCTCATCCATGGACGCTGCCATGTTTTCTTTTTTCAGTAGCCTGAATGGACAAACCAAACATCAGCTCTAGATACAGCCTTTTGCAAGTTTTACATTGTTTCTCTTGCATGCTTGGAAAGTGAGCAGTGTTAAGTTGGTTGCAATCTACAACCTCACCACTAGATGCCACCAAATCTTACTCACTGGTCCTTAAAGCATTGTACATTTTGTACTCGGGTGTGTACTGTATGACCAAGTTTACTGATCACTCAAAATTGGCTCAGAACTTACACAAAGGATCTATATGGACATACACTGTTTATTTTGCTCCAGTCAAGTAGAAATCTGCCCAAAAATGTATTTTAGGGCTTTGAGGTTGGAGCCGAAAATGTCATTATTAGCCATGTTAAATTTGAATATTTGTAATTTTATTTTCCACTGAAAAATAAGCACTGAAGTTCACATTTCAAATTAGTTCGGGAGAAAGTCAGTAAAATCACTGACTTGCCACCAAAACTTTGATATGTGCATGTTTTTGTTTTGTTTTTTCTTGGTGACTGTTAAGGTGTGGCAAAGCACTGTTTTTAGACAAAAACTGTCAAGAAACCGCATATAGTATAAAGGCATATTCAACCAACACAAGTAATAAATTCACTCTATCTTCTACAGACATTGTCCCCACTGACAAGGAGGAAGTGGCCTTCAAGGACCTGGATGCAGCCATCTTGGTGGGCTCCATGCCCAGGAAGGAGGGCATGGAGAGGAAGGACCTGCTCAAAGCCAACGTGGCCATCTTCAAGAGTCAGGGAGCCGCCCTGGAGAAGTACGCCAAGAAGACCGTCAAGGTAATTACAAAGGACATAGTTTAGAGACATGCACAGACATGGAAATTGACATCCACTCTCCTTATCTATTTGTAGAAGGCTGCTGAGTGAAACTATACTGCTTCTGGCTAAGTTGCGTGTGTTGCATTGTTCCACAGATATAAAAATGTTCCTTATGTTAAACAATTGTTGCTACTGTGCTTGTGCTTGATTCCAATTGCTCAGACCCCTTCTGTTAGAATACATGGTAACATAGCATGAAAGTACAAGTTAATTCTCCAGTACTTAACCATATATTACAATTTTGCAAATATATATAAGATATAAAATCTTAAATCCTACAAATCCATTTAAATCAAGCAAATCTATCCCAAGGAAGTACATAAGACTATTAATGAGCTACTATTAATCTGTTACACTATGAGTTTATATTGAGTTAGATCAGATAAGTCACTCGGGTTGTATTTTAAAGTTTGTGGGTGTGTGTTTTCAGGTGCTGGTTGTGGGAAACCCTGCCAACACCAACTGTCTGATTGCAGCCAAGTCTGCTCCCTCCATTCCCAAAGAGAACTTCTCCTGCCTCACCCGTCTGGACCACAACAGGGCTCGCTCTCAGGTGTGTAGGCTTTCTTTTGTACTTGCGGTTTAGTTCACACTTTACTTTACAAATTAGAATCACAGACTTTTAGTCACCACATAGTCACATTTTTGTCTGACCTGATCATGACTCCTGAATTTACTTTTTGTCATGAATGCTCTGGTGGGGTAGGTGGCGATGCGCTGTGGTGTTCCTGCAACCCATGTGAGGAATGTGATCATCTGGGGCAACCACTCGTCCACCCAGTACCCAGACGTCCATCACTGCATGGTTAAAATGTCTGGTAGCGAACTTGCCTGCTTCGACGCAGTCAAGGATGATGCCTGGCTTAAAGGAGAATTCATTGCTGTGAGTTAAAGAAGATTCACTATTTGACTCTGAGATACATTTTGTATTCATACACTGCTTCAGTTAGCCACTCAAAAATGACACTTTCCACATCTGCTAAAGCATTGAAAAATTGCACAAATCCTACAAATATTTTAACCTTTTATGGAAAATTCTTGCTGCAGATATGTCGGCCTTCAGTCTGTATCTCAAAACCTTGACAAAATAAAACCGAAAGTAGTTTCACAACTCAGTAGCACAAGTTAACCCTGTATGTTCAGTTCTTCTGCCCACATTCCCGCAGCGCTTTCATGTACTGGTCCGTGTTCTTGTATTGCAGACAGTGCAGCAGAGAGGTGCTGCAGTCATCAAGGCAAGAAAGCTGTCCAGCGCAATGTCTGCAGCCAAGGCCATCTGTGACCACATGAGAGACGTCTGGACAGGCACCGCTGAGGTAAACACCATCTTTATTTACACTGTAGTTATGATTTTGCCCATTGCCACATACTGTCAAGAAGTCACCATTACCTTGTCAGGAGTATACATTTTACTGCGGCAAAATTTGTTGTTCTTCCTGCAACCAGTGATGTCACAGTGATGCTGTTGGAGTTAAGAAAAACCTGCAGGCTATTTCATGTTGGATTTCCAGTTGCCTTCTGACAGCTTGCATGACTGTTACGGCAGAGATATACTTGCTGTTTAACCATGCGTTTGCGTATGCGTAGCGTTAATTTCTGAGGACGCGCACAACCATCGCTCCAAATGGACGCAGGATACGCGAGGCAGCCATGAAGCGTCAGGATGCGTAGGGGTGCGTATGCGAACGCGTTGTTAAAAGCAAGTATATCTCTGCCATTATTGAAAATGTAGTATTTAGTGTTGAATTTCTGAATACTCTTTTTAACATCAGGGATGATGAGATACCATATGTGGAATAAGCAACATTGTGTTTGAAATGCAGTTTTAACCAGTCCTTCCCCTTTTTTTCAGGGTGAATTCATCTCCATGGGTGTTTACTCCTCTGGCAACCCTTATGGAGTCCCAGAAGACCTCATCTACTCATTCCCTGTCCAGATCAAGGTGAGTCTGATCAAACCTGTTGTTCACTGTAGAAGGTTAAAAGTATAATTTGAATTCAATAGCTAGCAATAAATGACATTGCTTTTGTTCTCAAAATGTGAAAAATACATGGTTTTAGAACAGATGCACAGTCATTAGTGGACATTTGTAAATTAATGTTTCTAGACATGTGCTCCAAAGTACAAAACTTACGAAAGTATGCTATATCCTCAGGACAAGAGCTGGAAGATTGTGGAGGGACTGGCCATCAACACCTTTTCCCAATCAAAGATGGACGCTACAGCAGCAGAGCTGATGGAGGAGAGGGACACAGCTGTGGCTTTCCTGGGTGTATGACTAGACCCTTCAAGGCCACCCAACCAGCACTTAGACAGCCCCAAATCTCCAGACGCACGCCTGTGATAAAGCACTCCACCATCCCCTGCATTACTGTATATGTGTGTTTGTGTGTGTGTGTGTGAGAGAGAGAGAGAGAGTGGGTGAGTCAGTGTATATGAGTGTAAAGTTGGATTTACACTTGTGCGTTGGGAGGTTATGGTGTAGAAAGACACCTAGCTAAGGTGCAGCTATTCAAAAAAAAAAAAAGTAAAGCAACTACGGAGATACCATGCGGAGACAATGATTGGCTAGATTTGGTGGCTTGTGTTTACTTTCACAAGATCTTGAAACTCAGAGATTATCATTTACAAGTCAAAGAAAAGCTCAGTAATCGTCTCCTTTTCACTATTACTAGGCAAGTCTTGTGATCCGGCAAAGACATTTGCATTACAGCCTTCTACTTGCTGTGAGTGGAGAAAAAAGGTTTACTTTGGCTGTAAGTGATAGCCTAGTACTAATCTTCTTTTCAGTGGAGAACAGAGACACAGCAGCGCCCCTGCACACTGACGCACAAGCATAACTCCACCTTCAGTATACAGTAAATACTGAAAGTACATCAAATATGTTAGCAGCTATTTTTCAATAATCTTTCTCTGGGGGTAAGTGAAACATGGATGGTTGTTACATATAGTCAATGATGCATCAAGTCCACAGACACTGGAATGGATTAAGACTCAAATAATAAAAAATTAAATGATGTAGTTGTGTTGATGGTTTTACATTTTGTGAGTTTATCATTTTACAGGCAAACAAATGGGTACAGTAATTCCAGTCTTAAATTGCCATATTTCTAGTTTTAAGCCGCCTATGAGCTGAGTGGTTAGCATTGTCACCTCATAGCAAGAAGGTCCAGGGTTCAGGTCTGCTAGCCAGCTGGACACGTTATTGTGTGGATGTTCTCTCAGGATCTGTGTGGGTTTCCTCCCACAGTCCAACAGTGTGCATATTAGGTGAGTTAGCAATTCTAAAATGGCGTAGGTGTGAATGTGAATGTTTTTCTGCATCAGCCCTGTGATAGAGGAATAGAATTGTTCCTGAACATAAATTTGTCTTAGACTCTGCACTTAACACAATCAATACAACATACAAGACTTGATGACCTGTTGAGGGTTTAACCTGCTTCTCTAGACTGTGAAGAGAAAGGCTCCAGTATCCAACCAACGAAGGATCTGATTACATAAAATGATACCTGACAGAAGTATTGTTACCTGCATTGTCCAGCCCTGGTGGTATTCATTTGCAGACAATGAGTGAAATGCTGAACAGTGGAAGCTTTATAGTGTAATGTCACACTTTCACCAGGCAGGGGCAGTATTTCCTAGTTTTTCCCTTCCCAGCAGCAAGAAGAGTGATTGTGTAACATGTAATTAGTTAAAATTCACAATGTGTCATTATTGATAAACAGCAGTCCTCATTAAAAGGGACAAATCTACCAAACACCTTCACCATTCCAACATTAATGTGGTAAATCTGGTGTATGTAGTGGGTTGTTGGATGCTGCACAGCCATATACTGCTCATTATAATATATGGTTGTACTTAAAACTATTAAATGACACTTTAAACTTGTATTTGGAATATAAATGTCAGAACGATACATATTTCCATTTTCAAATATCTCGGGTATCCTTTAACCTGTCAGGAACCACATCGCACGTAGCACATATCTATTGGCAGTCAAAGCTGCGTCAGAGAAAAACAGTGTTTTTATTGGCTACCATCCTCCTGCAACATTCCCATTCGCCCCTTGCAGGAATGGCACTGTAGTGTAAAATATCTTCAAACTAATCACCTTTTTAAGTTCTTTAATTTTTTACCCCGTTAGGATTTTTATCCAGCGAGTTCGAGGGGGAACAGAAGCCCGGTTTGAAGGTGAAAAGCCGTGAAAAGACCAAACATATTGTGTGTGTCCCGTTGCCTCGTCTGCGGGATTGCTGTGGTCCTTCAGACCCGCAGGACCAGGCCGACCCCATCGACTTTTCTTCCGCCAGCATCCTACAGCCACACAGTAAGAAAATCGCTTCAAATATGACAGCATTTTACCTCTTTGCCTCTTGGCATTACGCAGTTTTCCAGGCGAGGTGTGCTGAAGGTCCTATCTTCAAGTTAGCTATTGCGTAGTCCAACGGTTCTTCTTTCAACGTTAGACATTTATCGTTTTTCCCGTGTGGAGTTCATGGTACCACCGTAAACTAGAGTTGTCTTTATGTTTCTCAAGGCTGCACGCTGCAGACAGAGCGATTATTCATTGTTTCTTGCCAATGGTAACATACCGTTCCCCTCTGTTCGTCCACCCATCAGTCATTCATTTCCGCAGCCTCACTGAAGTTCGTCAGGCAGCGGGTCAGGCGGATGGACTCACAAGTGTATATCACATCTCACCAGTTCGCTAATAATTGACGGGATGTTTGTCGGCAGTGCAAGCGGACTCTGGTGTATAAAGGAGGGGGTTGGGGGTGAAAATCGCCGACTCTGTGTATATAAGGCAATAAAAATGAAAGCAGTGGGCGAGGCGAAGGAATAACATGACCAGAGGTTGGGAGTCACAACGAAGAGTTGTGACGTGGTTTACAGTATCGGGGCTGGAAAATGAGGGGCAGACACCGCAAGCGATAAACGATCCTACTCGGTTCTCTTCATATTCATGTTGTTCAGGAACGACGTTTTTGGCTGCAGTCCAGAGGGACTGAACTGTGATCGCATAAATAAATGTGTCCTTGTTTCTGATCCTTTACGAGTACGTGAGGTAGACAGGACGTGTCATCCTCCACAGCCTCTCAGTTGTGAATGGACTTTAAAGGTTGGACAACTTGACTGAATGTCCAGGAGGGGTTTAAGGCACCTCAAGGAAACTTTTCTATTCATTTACGGGATGTATGTTCAATGACACTTCGTGTTTCACGGTGAATGCTTTCTGGAATATTTAACTGGAAGCGTTTGCTCTGTTTTGGATTTATCTTATTTACTCTGATGTATTGCTGAATTGGTCGCTACTTGGCAGCTGAAAATGGCACTTTATGTAGAAGGTAAGTAGTGATGTGGTTGTTGTATTCAACTCTTAACCGTAGCTGGACACAGGTAAATAAATCAGTGGATTTAACCATACCTGTGGGGGTTTTTTAACGTTTATTTTAGAGCTTCAGCAATTAGTCAATTAATCAGTTAGTTGTCAACCATTAAATTAACTATTTTGATCATTGATTATTTTGAGGCATTTTTTAGGAAAATGTTCAAATTCAGTTTCTCAAATGTGAAAATCTTCTGATTTCTTTGGTCCTTTTTGTCAGTTAACTGAATACACTTAGGCTATGGACAAAACAACACATGGAGGACATCACCTTGGACTTTGGGAAACAGTGATCAACATCTTTTTTTCACCATTTTCTGACATTTTGTGGACCAAAAAACGAATCAATTAATCGAGAAAACGATTGACAGGTTGATCAATAATGAAAATAATTGATAGTTGCAGCCCTAGTTTCTTCATCCAGTTAAGGCAAACATTTCCCAGAGCCAACTACATTTTCTAATCTGTTTTGCCTGCCCTCTAGGTAGGGATGTATGATAAATACTGAGGTGATAAATTATTGGCCAATAAAGGAAAATGCATATAACTATTTATTATTCCAATAATGGAAATTATAGCTGACTAATTAAATTCAAATATTTGTGTTTGATTCAAATCAGTTCACAACTAAATGAAGTCTTGTAGGTCCTTTGTAACAGGCAGTCAAGTGAAGTTCTGATCAAAGCTCGCCACTTTACATACTGGTTTTATTTCACCCCTCTGGGCTTGTAATGCATCAGCTACCTTTTTGTAGTTTTATCTCAGTACATTTCCTGTTACATGTTTCCTCTGTGCTCTTTAATAAGCAGCCAGCCGCTCTGTGACTTAGACATTGCTGGCATGAATTCAGCATTCAGCCCTCCAGACAAACCGAATGTGCCAGTTAATGTGCTGATGACAGATGAGTTTTGGGCACTGTTGCTGATTATTTCCTAAATTCTGAAACCAGTGCTGCTTTTATGTCTTTTGGACCTCCAAATGAAGGTTGGTTGTCAAACTGACTAAATACCAAGAGACATAAGCCGATTTGCTCAGTCGAGCAACCGACTGACTAATGTGATCGTTCGTTGATTATGAGGTAGAAATTGCAAACGTGATGGATACAGCTTTCACAGTTTAGGAAACTGAGATGGGCATTTGTCATGGCTTCAAGGTGTTACAGGCTAAACTGTTTATGGATTCATTAAATAGTTTAGCCAGTAAGCAATAGATTAATGGAGACTGTTTCTAAAATGCTTTCATTAATCTACTGATTATGGATCACCTAGACATACCACAGTGGCAGCAGTCGGCTGACAGCTAGTTTCTATCTGCCCTCAATGACAAAAAGGGAAAGCAAGTTAAACATTTTATTACCATATTACCATGTTCATTAACTCCAAGCTTAACCAGGGATTGTGAAACAGTTAAACTGAAAATCCTTCTAATTTCTTTCTGCTGTCACATATTATCAGAAGAATAGTTTCCTGTTGTTGTATTCTATCTGTGTGCCAGATGCAGTGAATTATTCTGCACTAAGGTTACGGTGGATAGCTCATATTATACTACTACTCTGCTAACGAACGAGAAGAACGCTGAAAGAGACACTGACAAATACCACACTACATACTGAGTCATGTGACAGCCAAGGTCTTTCACACTCCCCCTCTCCTATTCACACTATCGCCACAATACCTTTACCTTTGAAGATATTTCCAATAAATGGTCGTGAATGGTGTTTCCGTCATTCATCCAGCATCATCCAGTGTCTTAATATTGGTTAGTATTGTATTTTCATAGCATGAAATTTAGCATATAACCCATTAATCTCTAAAGGCATGTATTACATGTCAGCCTCTCAGCTTTGCCCCCACACACCTGTATGTTGTAACTGTATAACTTTGGTTTTAAACTTTTATTTTATTTTATTTTTTTTATTTTATATAAATTAGCAAGAAAATTAGGTCTCATCAAAACTTAAGATAATTATGATTCCATTCCATTTAGTGTAGCAGAGCCTGTCCAGTGGACCAGCTGGCACAACAGCATTCCCCCAACTCTGACTGATCTGACTGGAATTCAGTCACCTGAGTTAACCTTTGTATTTTATGTCGAAATGGCAGATAAAGGTCTGCTTATAAACAAAAACACACACAGGTAATGTGACCAAGATAAAGACTAGGTTGGACATTTTAATGTTGAAAAATGAACTTGTGGAGAAACTATGCGATGGCAACACTGTTTCTTAACCACTGCAATGATATGATGATGAGCAAATGGGTAGAGTTTTCATAAATATAACCTATACTAATACTCATCTTAAGAAACTCAAATGTTCCTCTGAGAAACACATCCATAATCAATGTCACAAACCGCTAGTTGGTGTTTTATTTCTCCTGTTTTCTCCTGTTTTTAATCCAAGTATGACCTAATATGTCTGTTTACATAACTTCAGACTACACCAAATACATAAAAAAGTCCAAAGGCAATTATAGGTTTCTCAGTAAATTAAGCAACACTGTATCTCTGAAGTAAATATTTTACCAATCACATACAATTAGGCTATTCTATGTGATGTCCTGATTATTAATGTGGTAATTAATGTAATATTTTCTAATCCCCATTCACTGAGCCTCCCCAGAAACCTTATTGATGCCCCCCTAAGAAGGCCTGCCTCTCACTTTGAAAACCTCTGTCCTAGAGCACAAGACATCTTGTTTCATTGGACTCAAAAAGTTTACATTTACAGTCGAGTAAGACCAAGAAAAGCAGCAAATTCTCACATTTAAGAGCCCAGAATCATAAATTTTGCTCAAACAATTACTCAAAAATAGTTACAGTAATGTTATGTTGATGGGCTAATTGATTAAGGTAGTTTATTCTTGCCATCATTAGGCAAAACGTCCATAATAACCTTTAAGCAAAATGGTATTCAAGTGGTCTGAGAGACCCTGTTTTTGGCCTTGTTTCTAGGATTCATAAAATCTAGCCCATGATCGGTAGTAAGTATTTGAAAATCTTGGAATAAAACTCATCAATCAACCATCTTTGAGACACTAATGCAAAGCGTGTATAATTTGATGATCTGAGACTGAGAGTCAGCAATCAGTTATCTTTCTCCAGAACCACTTACTGCACCTTTAATTGACAAATCCATGCAGCTCTAGATTCAGTTTCCTGTACTATTACAATTTAGAACTCTACATTCTGTGAAGTAAAATCTGTCTAATTGGAAAGGTACAGAAGATTATCAGTATCATGTCAGCTTTATTCAGTGGCAGACCAGGCTAAAACTGATGGTTTGATGGTTAATAAAACAAGTGAAGGTGGAGATAAGAATCATTGTGAGGATTCAGAATTTATTAGTACAAGATTGGGGACAGGGTTTTACACGGTTGCAACATATTTTAATTCTGTCTTGCCTGTCCAGGTCTGAGTAAAGGAGTGGCCAACGGAGGGATGGCTCAGTTCCAGGAAATGATGCGGCAGCAGCTGGAGAGCTCCATGCACACTGAGCTGGAGAAACTGCTGGACACCACCACAGGCGCTGAGAAAGAGGTACACTAACACCCTCTCTGTCTGTGTCTCCCTCCCTCTGTTTCTCTCTGACCATCTGGTTGTGATTTAGAGAGTGGTTAGGTTACTCACAAACACTGGGAAAACACAAAAGTGACACATACTGGAGCGCAGTGCCAATGAGGGTTCCACCTACATGCTTACGTACGCACACATACATAAAGTGTACATCATAAAATTGCAGGGGACGAGGATTTAGGGCCAACAGTCATTCGTTTTATCAGCCTAAGTCGTAATATAATACGTCAATAGAGACTTACAGCCCAACTGAGACCCTGTGGATTTGTCCTGTTGATCCAAAATGATTCTGGTGTTGGGACGTCTCAGCCCACAGCTGCAAATTAATGAAAAACCTGAAAGTTAAATCAAAACTGTCCCAAAAATAGCAGCAAGAAATCCAGACTGATCATCATTTAATCTGTTTTCTTTGAATTTTCTTTGATTGAATCAACACACGTGCACCAAAACATGCAAGGGATCGGCAGTGGACTCTTTCAGGTCTGGACCCAGCCCTCTTAAACTATCAGCGATCACAAAAGATTTCATGACTTGGCCCTACTTTATACACACTCTCGCTAAAGGGTGTTCACAGAAAAACCCTTTGTATTTGCACTAAGTACATACAGTTATGCAAGCAAAAAAGCCCCATAAACAGCTGTAGAGTACATACACATTCTTACTTACAAACTGGTTGAACTGGGCCGGTGTCCAATACAAATGAATGCCAAAGTGAATGTGAAGCAGATCAGAGACAGACTACTAATCTGGCTACTTATTTTACTTACCCTCCAGGAATATATTCTTTTTGTGTTTTTAATTCACATTTGAAATCAATTATTTATATTTTTCAAGACCTTAAACAGCATTTTAGATGTCTTTTCTTTGTTGTCCATACCCTTTGTCTATTCTTTGTCAATTTTGTGCTAGGACATAAAAAACTAATAACATACAAACCCAGAAAAAAAACAACCCAGGTTGAAAATCACTAAATTGTGAAGATAAGATTTTGCTAATAAATCATTAGAGTGGTTTGTAAAATCATCTCATCTCAAAACACACAAAACATTGCAAGGAAGATTGCAGGGAAAGACAAGTTAACAACACAAGCTTGATAGTCGCTGTCGTGTTTAAAATGACCAGTCGTCTCATATACATAAACTGAAATATTGATATGAATGTATCCCCCTGTGTAGCATAGAGATAAATCAGTCTTATGTAATAAGGTTTTACTCCATCATGATCTGATATGTCACATAAAGAGGTCAGTATCACATAAACACGTGATACTAGTACTTTGAAGTGATGATTGTCCCAGGAGGACAAAGCTAGTTATATTTATTGATGGCATCCTTATAATCAAAGATGCTAGCTTAAGTATAGCAGAACTTGTTTAGCAGCATCACAAATTGCTTAGTGCGTACATTGTGTATTTTCTCACTCAGTAAACATACGTGTTTCACTGCAGTTGCTGCTTCAGCAAACAGGTTAAACCTTATGTGTCACTTTGTAATTGCAGATAACCAAACCCACATTTTACATTTGAGGTTTTCAGCTGACTCTTCTGTCCTTTAAATTGTCAGCTCCATTATAAGATTATTTTAAAGGCTTGAGTGAGGAGTGATTAAGTACAATGAAATGAATATATAATAAAAGTCAAGAAGGATTAGGTTAGATTTTTACACACTTTTTTTTGATTGAAATCCACAGTGGGAATCACTAAAGGCAAACATGGTATTCATTTATCAGAATTTTAAACAGAAAAGTGAAAATGTTTCAAAGTTGCTACAGGAAAGCTGTGCAGATTTTCTGGCAGCTTTGTCCAACTAAGGTCCTTGTGTTTTTCAGGTGTCCAGGAAAGACTTTGAGGGCTTCAAAAGTCTTTTCCACAGATTTCTGCAGGTGAAGGGTCCATCGGTAGAGTGGATCAAGATACAAAGACCTCCAGAAGACTCGGTGAGTCTAATTTGACAGTTTTTTTTTTGTGTGTGTGTGTGTGTGTGTGTGTGTGTGTGTGTTTGTGTTTGTGTTTGTGTGCG